>DWEJ01003620.1:0-10293 GCA_018245835.1 Mysoria sejanus stolli | reverse complement strand
TCAATTGATTTTTACTGAAACTTAAACGCCTCGTGCGCTTGCATAAAGTGTATGAATTATGAGGTTGTTAGTGTTGCTGATAGACGGGTGTCTCGGAAAATTACAACGACGAGTATGTTTGTTTAACATGCCATTAAAACATTACTTATTTTATATAAGTTTTAAGATCTAGTAAATCTAGCTATTTTCTCTAGTTTACTACCTACCAATTTACTTTTAAAATTTTTCTTGAGGTTACCTATCAAAGTAGTTGTAGATAGGAAGTTGACAATAAATCAATGAACGCGTGTATTTACTTCTGTGTATTTAAGTGAATTTTCTTATAATATTCTGATTAAAGGCTATAAATTTTATATTGAAGTGAAACGAAAGTTCACATTGTCGAAACTATTCACTGTTCTCAATAAAGTAACTTTACTAAAAACTCGTATATATTATTATTGTAACAGCAGTTATTACTTCACTTTGTAGGGCGAGGGAGTGCAGTAAAGCGATCATGATGCTATTCTGCAGAACAGTCTGTCATCCATAAACGTCACGAAGCTTCCATGTCGATAGTCGCATCGAGTAATTGGACCTGTTGACCAATATGATTTCAAACTGTCTACACCATGTTGGACGCTTCAATGAACACTGAAATTATAGCTTTAGTAAATCACCATTAGTCACTACATAGAAATTGATCTTCGTCCATTCATAACAACGGAACTCAGGTGTCAAATTTGAAAATTGGTAATGAACTTGGAATTATGTTAAGGAACATCACAACTAGTAGATATTGGATTCGTATGTTAAATGGTGCTCTCCTAACAAAGTATGCGATTGTAAATTGCAAGTGATTTGTAAACTAGCGGCAAATTTCTCTGTCGGTTTTCGTGCTTCTGAATGCACGTTGTGCAGTTGGTCCCAGTTGGTATTATTACGTAACAGTTGTTGAACTTCGTCGAAGGTCTAAAAGGCGGTTAAATCATTTGTCAGATAGGTTGGACTCTAATATTCTCCAAACTGCAGAAGTAGTATCAGTGTAGTTTTTTTTTTTTTACTTTGCATCTGGCGAAGAGGCAAATAGGTAGATGATAAGTGGCAATCATCGCCCATGGACGTGTGCAACACCAGAGGAGTTGCCAATGCTTCGTCAGCTTTCAACCCCATATCGCTTCAAAAATACCACACACGGAAGGAAGTAGTATCATTGTAAAGTATGCTTTACATCCCCCGTGGTACGGGGAAGATCATTGTCTAATACCGAGACGTATGATAAATCGCGATAAATTGCGTCTTTTAAACTTCGCGAAAATTAATAATGTTACACCCATTTTCCTTTTTATTTTCGTATGAATATGTACTACATTACATGTATATGGTATATATAATAGAGGGTAACTTCATAAACAGCTTAATGTACAGCAATTCAAACACGCTCAAGCCTCCATTGCGTCAAGTGTGGAAATCTGTGTCCGCGTGTATAATCACGCTTCGACTGACATATGAAATTTCCTCCAGCCATTAAAAAAATTGGAAACAATTTTCAGTAATATTCAATATCAAAAATATGTGTACTTGTTTACATATCACGAAACACCTAGTAAAGTCCAGTGCGTCTCTAGTTTTAATTGGAAAGTCAGCAAACAATATGTACAACGTCATTTGATAAAGCCACCGTTTTGTGTGAAAATGTAACAATACGTATTTATAGCGTTGCTGTTTTTACTGCTGTACAATAAACACATAGTATTGTCAGTGAATTTATTTAGTGATGTAGTAACAATTGAATAACACGAGTGACGGATTCGAATATCATTAACAGACTCGCGCTAGTAGGTACTCTTTTGTTGAACTGTCTCCTGCAAACCAATCAAAAGTGGATTAATAGCCACCTATGCTGGCGTACGCGTTTATTGAATTGCAATATGTAAATCAAAGGTCTAACCCAGCTCAGTTCAGTTTTAGTTATATAAAGCGCGCAGAGTTCGTGCAGTGATGCGCCAAGTATTCATTGTGTCGAGTGATGGGCCCAGGCACGTCGTACATATATGTCTCACGCACCGGTGACTCTATGCTAAATTACTTTCCATAAGCTATTACCAATCAATACCAACCGTTATTGTATTCCAGTTTATGGATCTCGCGATAAGTCCGGTATATAGCAAGTATTAATTAACTTAGAACATCTATGGAAATAAATTATTTATCGTATCTTCGTAAAATTAAGCAAATACGATACCTTGAGGCCAATCTTGTTTTTGTTTTCTTTGCCGAGCGCCCCAATGAAGCTATTTTTAAACATTTGGAATTAACCTACAAAAATTTTTTAATTTACGTCGAAAGAAATAAATTGTGCTGCCTGTAAAATAAAATCTGTCAAATTTAATAGTGACTTTGGAATACATTTATTGGTATTTTATTTAATATAATATTAAACACTAAAAAAGTTTTCCTTCAAAAATGTTAAACGAAAGTTGAGTTAAGGCATAACTAAAATCAAAATTACAGAGAAATAATGGCGTCGTCGTACATCTACTACAGAAGAATTTAATAGCATACATGTACGAGTACATACATGAGTAAGTAAGGGAGAATTAGCAAAATTGATTAAACAATACACGCCCATTAACTTAAGGATAAATCGTACAAAAAGCAAATGAAAATCTTATTCTGACCTGAAATTGGGTAATCTGTTTGAACAATATCCAGCGTCGACAACATCTCGGGGCAAACCTTCCAATATTGCGAGTTACGCCTGAGTGAAGTCTTTTAATTAAGGCGACAGGGTTAGTTGCGTGACGTCAATGTGCGAGTTCGTGGCCCATCAATTTCTGCTTCAGTGCTGACTGTTTGAACCGGCCTCATTAGTGGGCGACACGCTGGCACTGTGTAGCTTAAACTTCGTCTTTTAACTTTTGGACAATGTAAGCACATACGCTCTAAACTTTTCTAATGCTTCTGTATTTTTATATGTAACTCTCGTTTGATTCTTGCTGTCCTTACGTTAGTTTCACGTTGTGCTAAGATTGTGATAAAAAAATTTTAAGATCTAATATAGATTTATATTTTCAGAATTATTGTTATCTTTACATTAGAACATGAATTCAGGAACTGTTAATAAATAATAATGTAAAGGATACGTTCAAAAAAGTCATTTACTTGGGATTCCCTCATGTCTCGGGACTGAACTTACGCTCTCAAGAATGTTCTATTAAGGGGCATATTGGAGGAGAGTTGACTTTACAGCTACATAAAGTTTCTTTTTATATAGGTGAGGTATTTTTTAATTTACGCTTAGAATATTTTAACGTGTTTCACTTCTGTCCAAATGTATTTCTTATTCCGGTTGAAAAAATAGGTCTCTTATTCCTTTTCTAATTTGTTATATTCATAATTCATTTATCTGCTCATATGAGATTCAAACTCAATAATTACATGCTAGATCGGCAACACCCTAAGTATGATTCAGACAAACAGTAAAAAACAATCGGAAATTGTGGCGTAATACGAAGTGAAACTTTTTATACGAGTGTTATAAATAACAATGTTATATATGTACAATATTCCCAGAATAACGTGTAATTAGCCAGGTTAATTTTTACGCAGTGAACATTACCAATACGGAGATGTGGCTAGCGAAGATATTGAATATTTTACTAACCTGCCGTGATAAGAATGCTTAAGCGGTTCACCCGCAACTTTAAGCACCCTTTTATGCTTATAAGCCGCGTGAAACGCTGATAGTACAATATTTTTTCACAGAACGCAATTTTAAGAGGTTTCCGTTTAGAATTCAATTTTTAACGACTCTCACTTTATTTACAACGTTACCCACGTATATTTTCATCCCATAAAATAAAGTATCGCTTAGGTGAATGCGGTGCGAGTAAACTTTTCGCTTGTGTTTCCTTACGCACGAATATGTTAATTGTTTTTGAGGAAAAAAACAACGCAAACTCGTAGCAACAAACTCGCGCGTAAATATTTGAGCAGAAACTTCACACAATCCATCATTACGCGATTGATACACTCCAATAATACGAAAGTTGTAATATTGATAAATTAGGTGCTTCAGCGTGATTTATATGTTTGTGTTGCCGTGAATAAAGTGATTCAATTATTGTTTCGGCTGAAAATATCGCGAATAATGAAGAGTGATTTTGTAGATACCCTCCCTATCGACAGTTAATGGAAATAAAATAAATGTTTTGTTATCCTAAAGGAATATTATTATTTCATAACGCCGGTGAGCATCTACTTCATTATTTTTATCTTTCGACGCATTTTTGACGCTTGTTTTATATTCTAATATTAACAGGGCGACGTTTTTTGTAATTTATTATTACGGATTTTGTATTTGTGTTTTGATTATATTGGAGATTACGGTTCAACTTATTGTTTATTATTTGCCTCGGTGGCGAATAATAAAGAATAAGTTGCAAGTTCCACTGCCGATCACGAAGTCCTGGGTTCAAATTTCAAAATTCAATTCAAATTTTGAAAATGTAATTATTGGAAAAAATTGTATTGTCGTATTATTCAATTATTAAATCCGGCCAGCCGGTACTCTAATCACGTACGGCCTGAGCACGAAAGGGTCAGAGGATAACTTGCTCTGAATTGCCTGCAAATGTCGTGTCCCTTCAATAATATGCATATGGAATGGTCCGGATTGGAATAATATTGTAAGCCATTCAGGTCTCTATTTGAAGTTATGAAAGGCTTACACTAACACAGAAACTCCCACATGATTTCTTGTACGTTTTGGGTAAGTACTTAAGTAGCGGATTTTATATAGGGTGTGCTTATTTACTTTATTTAATAATTTTGCCCATAGTAACAATAAAAAAAACAATCAATGGAAAAGAAATGACGTACAACAACACGGGGTGTATTTGAATATTTCCTAAGATCACAGGTATACATATATGCATGTGTATCATTATTATGAAAACGCAACACAATCGTAATATCGTACCTGCAATCCCCGAAGAAGTAGGCAGAGTACACTCTCACGGTTCACCAGTTTCTTTTACGTCCCGCTACGGAATTGGTGTAATTTTATTTATTATATTCGTAATGTTAATATACGTACCTAGTTTTGCATTGTTAAAACTATGGAAGAATAATTTTCTTACAATTCCACCAAGGTTGGCAATATGTTCAATTATTAAAACTAGAACTGTACGTTCGAGTTAGTAGGATCCAACAAATTTGAACGAACGTCAATAAAACTTCATTGTAGGTCAATTTGGAACATTTACCATCGGTTTGTAAGGATGTGCAAATTAATGCAATAAATTATTACTTTAACGGTTACATACATGTATCGAACGTACATATTTCTGTAAAATACTCAATAGAACCTTCTCGATTATCATCATTATCATCATCATCATCAGCCTATCTCAGTCCACTGCTGGACATAGGCCTCCTCCACAGAGCGCCACCGCGCCCTGTCCTCGGCTTGCCGCATCCAGTCTCTGCCTGCAGCCTTTCGCAGATCGTCATCCCACCTGGCCGGAGGACGTCCTACACTACGCTTGCTGAGCCGCGGTCTCCACTCCAGAACTCGCCTACTCCACCTGATTATGATTATGTCAATTCATATTATTATATGATCAGTTAGGTTCGTTATGGGGTAAACAGAGAGGACTGAATGCCAAATATATTTAACTTTACGCATCCTACGTGTTTCTATCTGTACATACATAATATATCTTACGTGAAAAAATGTTTCAGAAATATACACAAAATAATAAGTAATACTACTACTATATTATAAATGTTTTATAGTATATAAAAGCTGCAAACAATCCTTAAAAATTGTTGGATCATATTTTCTAGATTTCACCCTGTAATAGATAAACTGGCAAACTTGAGTTGTAGGTCAAGGCGTAACATTTAGTTCAGCAGTAAATTACATGTAAATTGTAAGCTTGAGTTCCCGCTCAAATATGCAATCGGTTAGCTGAGCTCGGCCTACGATTACGTACGGGGCTTTGAGTAGGTTTCTGTTAAACCACCGGTAATTAGTATGGAAAGTTTCAACTGTAAATATCGTATTCTGTTCTTACTTATTTTTTTACATTTTCGCTAACTGGTGTCCACTGCTGCTGTTTCTGCAACAACTACTGCTGGATATGGGTCTCCTTAGACTATGAGACGGCAGGATCCTACTCCATCAAGGTGATTTCATACTGATTTCCGAAGACGAGTGAGTGGCCAAGTCGTATGTCGGATGATTTTAATAACTGTTTGATATATAACCAAATCCCACTGCTTAACATACCCTCTGAACAACAGAGGGTCTCGCGGAAATTTCGCAACAAGTTGTGCCTTATAAATACCAAGCGCGTCCGGTGTAGCTTAACATCCGATATGCTTATAAAATGCAATCAAGTTAAAAAAACCAAGCTCTTCGCAGTTGTTAATAAAGTATCTCAAAGGTTAACAGCAGACAGTACTGCATATTATTTCGTCTTAAAAACGCGAAATATCTACACCTATAAAATTGTGTATCGTATCTCTTAAAAATATTGACACGAAACACGATAATTAACCGTAAAATAATCCATGTGACATTTCGCTTACATTATTGGCGAAAATAATGTAATTTACGAGTGATAATTAACTCAACAATGCTACCAGTATAAGTAAAGCATGTCAATTAAAGTATTTATTCACGAGCCCACGCTGTTATTAAAATAGCGTGCTGTGAATGCGGTTTGCAGTTACAAAGCAAACAACAAGGGTGACTGCGTTCGGATCGTGTATCCGATAATTGTATTGTGTATTCCAACTCAGACAATTTAAGTACTAAACATCAAACAGATCACAGCATCCCGAAATATTATTGTGTACATCACACTGAAAATTGTACGGACAATTAGCGAAAGGAACAGATAATTATAAGATGCAAACGTAACATGTATACTTTAAATGGCTGTAGTGACTCATATATAATTACAAATATTTGCTTGAAGGGTCGCAAAATAAATTGCGGGCTGCAAATTACGTAACAAATGAAAAGTGAAATAAAAGTATTACTATAGCACTGACTTACATTAAAGAAGCTTGTGTTTTACTGAAAGCAATGTTAACCAGACCTGAAAAGCTCCTTTGGAGATTTTCTGTGCAACGACATAAGTTCACCAGTTACAAAGAGAGAAAACATAAACACATTTTTGAAAAATGAAGTGGTAATTTCCAAGTTTTCTCATTTTCCTTGTATATCGTTTGTGACTATTGTTGCTCTAATTAAAATTAAATTAAATTAAATAAGAATAATATTAATTAAAATAAGAAAATTTCTATTTATAAACTAGCTAAGATTACATATTATGCTTTGCATTGCTGACAAAAAAAGGTTTCTACGGTTTTTTTTTTGCAATTTACAAAACAATTCTCTATTGATTGCATGTTTTAGTTATATTAATTTATTTATATGGCTAAGCTATTAACGAAGTTTTATATAGTTTGTTACAAGATTTGGGCCTTGTTCTATTCAATCGGGAAACTGCAAATTGGAAATGTTCTGTGCTTATATTATCTACTTAGTGTTCAGTAATCACAACCTCATCAGTATTAGTTGGAATTCGGTCCAATTTTAGAATGAACACGTTGTAACTACACGCTCGTAGTCTCTCGCACAGACAATTTATGTTGGTTTAATTGCTAACAAGACAGTTGATTGTGTATTAGATAGATACTAAGAGTTTATATGAATAAACCTTTGTGAATGTTATAACAATTGAACTTATTTGAATATTTCGTTTCAATTAGTACAACTCGGTTCTCCAGCACATAGCTAAAAACTAGACGCAAACTTTATGTGACATAATTATAAAAGTTACAAGCAGTTTCACTAAACTAAAAGTATCCCACTTCATGGTACTAGCGCTCATAGTTAAACATTAAATATAATAACAATAAGATTCTGAAAATCGATCTTTATTGAAAATCAAAATACTTTTACTTTGTAATTATAACTAACACTAAAAATCTTAATAAAAATCTGAAGTACCGGATTAGACGTTATAAACTTATACAAAAGAAAAATATTTTCTAACAAGTAATTATAACATTTCAAATTCTCAGCCTATCGGATGGAAACGGATAGTTATCATCTAAAATTTAGGTTATCAAAGACTAAGAATCAAAATACATTATTTCGAATTTAATGGTATTTCTTCGTTTTTTCACATTAACTCACGTAATATACGTCGTATATTTGCTTGTACATTTATATTTGTAGTGTAGGTATCAAAAGTCTAGTAATGTTAATACCGGCTCTCTTCAAGTCTATTTTGGGATCAGATGCCCGTTTCTAGAGATATTCTAACATTGAGAGTAATATTATTTATTAGTTATTGCGAGAGGTGTTCTATTGGAAGTTACAAACACATCGATACTATGGAGACGTTGGCATTTATTTTATATAAAATAACTATATACTTTTAATAGATTAAACAAAGGTAACTAAAATAATGAATTATTTTATATATCACAATCTTCCATGAAATGTATTACTGATAACGACAATGAAGCCCCATCCAAATGAGTTAAAACGTTTTCTAGATTACCCTTGAATGACATTCGCAGATCTCGACAAAAAAAGACAAACTAAAGAAACAAATAAAAATTATACATTTAGAAAGACGCATGTTTGGATAACGGTTAACGTGCGAAAAATTTAATGAGCATAAAAATCAACATTACGAAATCGCAGAGACATTTCAGTTTAATTCATACATATAAATTAATATAGACAGCTTAAAGAACTTCATAGCAGTTGAGACAAGGGACTAATTGCAACAACTTCAACAAGATATATCTCTATTTTTCTTTTGTACCTGGTTCGTGGAACACAACGGGCTCGTTAACTTATAAACATGCAAACTCTATATAATGATGTTTATAATTTCAAAACAACGCCAGACACCCGCTGAAAGTTTATCCAGTAGTACCTGCCCATGTTTTCACGTTAGTGTATTGCCTTTTAAATTATACTGTGGCTGTATGCAGACACATGCTTTGTCGGTAAGGTTTTTATCTGCTAGGAAAAAAAGGGAAGATAAATATACATTTAAAAAAATAAACATTTTCCAACGCGGCGCAAACAGCCTGTAATGGTTTAGTAAAAAATAAATTGATGTTCGGTGTACATAGCGGCGTGCGGACTCATTTAGATAATGGCTCATGAGCCGACTTTCCACTAGTAATTAAGATTGATAGGTTCCCTATTGACGTTAAATTGTTTTCATGTTCTAATTGAATTGTTTTGCGGCTGAACACGATGTATGTCTGCGGTCTGTAAAAATAAATAATGTAGGTATCTGGCAACATCATTTTAAACACTACACGACCAGTCGTTTTTTATTTGTCCTGTCTACGTTACATTTAATGATTACTATCGATTTTGAAAACTACCAACATCTAGTTAAATTGAACAGTTTTCTTAATAATTGTTTAAAAGAAAACAGTCACTAATATATCTGTACTAACAGTTCGTCTATGCATTAACTAACAATCCATGCATTAACTAACAATCTATGCATTAATCGACACTAATAGCTCTATTCCTAGAGTCCTGTTTAGGATTGCGACACCCATCTGCTTGTTTAATAATTTTTTATAAAACCACCACTCGTGGTCATTCAAAATATGGTAATCCATCCATAAGCGTTTGGAAGTCCACTTGACATAGACCTACCCGAGCTGGCGCGTTTTCACCGGATAACACTAACTGTATCTCCCCGAAGCGGTAAGCAGAGGACTGTACTCCACTCACGCGCCTCACCAAGTAACGCCGTCTGGTGTGTGGCAATAATAATCCTATTGAAAAATACCAGTAATAAATTCGTACTCCAAGCTAATACTAGGAATTTCGTCACAAACATGATATCACAAGTGAATTCTCTGCCGACTTCATCTGGGAATTATCCCGAAGAAGTCGGCAGACAATTCTACTACAGGTTTCAAGTTAGAAAACCTAATAATAGCCAACCTTGGAATCGAATACAGGACCTGTTGCAAATCAATTGAGAAAAATCCCTTGGGCATTATGAATTCAGTTGCATCCTGCTGTATTCTTCTGTAAAATGTGCACCACTATTTCATTGACCACGGATGAAACTTACACTAGCAATGTATGGCGACAGCCCTCAGCTGTGGGTGAAGTGAAGTGAATGAAGTCACGGCGCTTGCCCGCCACAGTGCCAACACGGCTTCAACGTATTAGGGATTAGCGAGCGACGTTCCTATTAGAAGTTGTTAAGCCACTTCAAGCCTACGATAAGATTTATC
>DWEJ01003619.1:0-10293 GCA_018245835.1 Mysoria sejanus stolli | reverse complement strand
TTATATGTATATATTTAGTTTATCAGCCGTCTGGTTACCATACCACAAGCTCTCTTGACGCTTAGTTTGGGATCAGAAGGCCGTGTGTGGAGATGTCCTAAGATATTTATTTATTTATATAGATATTTTTTCTAGAACATTTTGATATCGTGGAACTAGGGGAGGAGTTAATATTTGTATATAACATAGTTATTCAATCAACTATTTTGATAGCAATTCGGTTTCACCGCAAATTCCCTTATGATTTTTCAATTATACATACCATTCGTGTTTGAAAAATCAATAACTTCTGCATAGTACGGCGAAACTCAGTGAATTCTGTACAACGAAGAAATGTAAGAAATTCAGTTTGAAAATTTGTTAGACGCGTTTAAATTTAAGACAAAGTCACGAGCATTCACTAGCTGGAAACGACCATGCGATAAATTAAGATATATCTTAATAAGCACCCGAAAAAACTGGTTGTCACAGTATTATTACGGGAATTGATAATCTTCTCACATGTCATATCGTCTTATAAAGATAATACATTTATTGTTGATTGGAAAATTTCTTGAATAGTAACGTGTTGGACAAAAAGTAATGGACTAATCTAAAAAAACATTTTTTTAATATATACGCGAGAACCTCTATAAACAGCTAGGCACAGTAGTGTAGTACACTCTTACTTAAAATGTATGTAATTTTATATCAGAAATATATAAAATTTTAGACGCGATATTATTATCTTAATTTGTGTCTCTATCCTCATACCCGAATTACTGAATGTAATAATATATCGTAGAAACAGTAAGGAATCTATTAATGCACCTGTATCTATCTGCGTATACAACATTTATCTTAATGAATAATTTGTTTGTTTATTTCAAATATTCTTTATTTAAGGTCCAGATACTGGCGAAGATCAGTTTGCCTCAGATAGACACAGAGGCAATATCTACGTATGAGTTATAATTGAATGCACATTTATTAAAATACAAAATCGAATAAAACAACCTTCATTGTCAATTAAAAAGCCTTAACATCGATCTCTCGAGTAATCGATACATCGATGTATCGGATGTAAAACCGATTCGTCTTTCTTGAGTGTCAACCGATTTTATCTAAGATGATGATGATTTTATTTTATTTTCGATACCGTCATTGACTTATTGACACATGTTCTTAGACGTTTTCTTGTATAATTCATTAGCTGTGTAACTTTATCCATATGTAAATGAAACCAAAATATGAATGTTAATCTAGTACATAAAATAGTTAACATTAGTGTTCGGTTTAGATTAGGGTTCTCGAAATTCGTAGAACATTTTGTACGTTAGTCGTTGAATATTCATTTCACTAAAAAGGGCTTCCGAATACTTAATACCATAGATATCGAAATTAATTATTTAACTTTGTAGCATACTCGTACGCATAAACGTGCAATCCGCTTTGTAAACTCTACAAAAACAGTCTAATATGAAACACTTCATACGAATCTTAATAGCTTACAATGATTTGGAGAATTAACAAAATTATACTTTCATAAATTAATTATTACACTATGATAACCGGTGTAAGTGTACAAAAAAAAATAATTGTAAATAAATATGAAAATCGAATATTTAAACATTCATTTGAAAATAATGAGCCAATTATTTCAGTCACCTTTAAGAAATTACAATAAATTAACGATACGTACTCGACCGGTTGCTGTGGTTCTTTAAATAAAAATGATTCACACTCGTAACTAATTTATAAAAAAAAGTGACATCGAGCCTGTGATCTCCGAAGAGATCGACAGAGGAGTGTGGTACAGTCCCACGTTTCACTGCATTTACGTCCCACTATGGAATAGTTGGTTAGCCTATTGATATACACTAAACTACTAATTTATTTTAATCAATGGCTAAATAAACTGAGATTTCCTGCGATATTTATACCGTAAGCAAACACAACGGTAAGTCCACAGTCATCCAGATACAGTACATAGATAAAAGATTTCTACTTCGAAAATAATACGGAATGTTCGCGGCGGCAACTTAACAAAATGTTAAATCAATCTCTTTGTGAAACGTGAAATGAATGTCTTTGAAATATAGTTGAAAAATCTACAGGACTGAAGCTCTCTTAACCTTGTAAATAAATTCTGGAACCATGTAAACGTGAAACCACTTCTTTAAGTCTAGACAATACATCCACGCCTAGTATTGAGATGTTAAAATGTAGCTACAAGACACTAGTTCTTGTAGCTACTAAAATAATAGCTACTAATAAAAGTACTAACTTTTATTAGTTAAAAAATGCGTTATAAAATGCAAATTATGTTTTACCTTATATTTATAATACTACGAGAGCAAATTTTAAGATGCATATAACGCCATCTCTGCTCAAGTGTTGGAAAGTTGAGACACTACGCCCTTAAAATAAGGCGTGGTAGATGCTAGTACGTAAAGCACAAATGTATTTTAAGGCCTGAGAAAAGTTCTCACGCGCACGAAAATTGATAACAATATTTTGGTGACGGCTCAAAAAGGTTAATGTTAAGCCGGCATTAGAAATGGTTATGAACGGAAATAACATTTTATATAAATTCTATTCAATTTAAAAATGGTATGGATATAAATGCGTGAAATATTGGAGCTTTGGGTAGAAGCCAGTGGTTCTCAACAAAGGCATCCTCGATAGAGTCATTTTGTCAACGACTAAGCCCGAATCTATGACACATATTTGAATATATTAATAATGCTGGGCTCTAAGTTCTCATACGCTTCGAATCGATTTTTCTCGGAAGTGATCGCATATATAATGTTTGTTTCTCATTCTTACATTCACAAATGTATTATATTGGATTTTGTAAGTTATTTTGTTAAGTGCTGCTGTTGACTGAATTTAACTAAAATGTATTAATTAGCATGTGCGTAAATTCAAAACAATTTTTATTTATAAAACAACGGAAGTATTTCCTTAATTATTTCAATTTTAAACACCTTTAGTGTACAGAGTTCATATCACTTCGTGAACTTTAACTGTTGAAGCTAGCAAAATTAAAGCAAGTGGGTGAAGACACTGATGTGAAATCCATCATATCTAAGGCTGTTATTAAAACTTAACAAGTGAAACTCGCATAAAGCCCTTCACAGTTAGATATACGGAGCCTATTATTACTATCCAATTAGTTCTGATCCTTCGCTATAAGGACATAAAACATGTACAGGGATCACGATAGCGTGGAAATTTATCTAGGAACCATTTTAATATGACCTGTGAATTCATTTCATGTACACTATATTGTAGGTCATACTGTATTGGAGGTATATCTACCGCAAGGAATAATGTTATGCGGTAATATTAATTTTAAGTTTATAACAGAATATTCATTTACAGCTTGAAAAGGATGTTCCAAGCGTGTATAGGCGCCATTGATTTCATAATGAATTAGCAAGTGTGGTCCGGACGTATAATGGCGTTTCATTCATTGGAAATTATGATAATGGCAAGCTTAGTGCGGAGACAAAGTTTGAAAAGACACTTGGAATGCCCGACCATAGGACAAAGCTAGGTGAAAGAGGGCAAATGCTTTGCGTAGCTTACATTTTAGTGAATTTATACTAATTTAATACTTTTTATAACGATAGTGAATTACCATCGTTGCGACATTTTCTATTACTGAGTAGGAATATTTGTATTATCCATCTCTTATTTAAACATGTGTAGTCGGCAGATATATCTACTAAAATAAGAAAAGTCTCTCAATCCTCAAGGATAACAGTAATGTTTGCAATAGTTGTTAAGTAAACTGTTAATATATTAGATCTTAATATGAGATCTGATACAAATGACTTTTGGCTTTAACGATCACTCTTGTTTCAAACTTAAACTATCTCTTGCGCGGTGCGTCGTAACATGTATCTGATAGATGTTCTAGAACGCACCTGTGTTACAGTAATTAGATGTCTGGTAACTACATATAAATAAATATGTTCTTAGCCCCGAAAACAGACCAAATATCACATGAATAATTATCCCAATTAAGAATCGAACCCGCGATGCGTGGCTCAGCAATTCAGTTCGGCACACACTGCGTCCACAGGCCAATCAAGATTAACGCTACCACTCTCTCTTAGAGAGTTTAATGATTTGCAGATTAAGGACTTCATGTACCGTAAATGATTCTTCACGTATCTACCATCTTCCACTAGGCAGGTAACCGGCTACTTGCGTAACCGGTATAATTGCGGTTGTATTCAATCATCAAAAACCGTTTGTGAATTAGCTGCAACGCTTTCCTTATTACAGGACGAAGCGGAAAAGTTAATGTGTTTAAAATTAGGTGGATGGATTGCGGTGTAAATTGATATCTTAAGTAGTATGAGCCTGGTTTCCAGATTAAGACAGAGATGAAGAAGAGACGTAAGCGGCAGTTATATGTAGAAGTTAATTAGGTAATTATTTGATGAGCTTTGGGTGCACATTTTTCCGACTGTATAAAAAGCTCGAATGATATTATTACAAGAAGTCAGAAATAGAACGGATTTTGCAATGCGTAGTCAACGTGCCTGATATATCAATGCGATAGACCCCGACCTAAGATGTATACCATAGCGATGCTAATCTTGTCCTATAAAATAATTCTATTCTGAAAATTTTGTAACTGATATTCTGTTTATGTTCGGTATTAAAAAATGTGAAATTTCGCTAAGCGGCAATAATTAGGTATAATTTATTTAAATAAGACTTTAATATATTAATAGGACACTTCACTTAAGGGGTAGCATACACTATAGCTCTATACTTGCAGATCTGTCGAGTTTCTATAATTATCACCGTCTTATCAGTCAGCTTTTGTTTTGTGTTGTTAGTGTGCTCTTATAATTATAGCTACTGACAAGCTGGCAACATAAGTTAGAACAGTGACCAGAATGAAATAGAGGTTCTAATAAGAAATATGGCCAGAATGAGGAAGTGAAGGAAATTGCAGTACCATTTACAATGGTAATGGTTAGCGGTAGCCATCTGCCAGTAACTAGCCAATTTCTAACGTTTGCATGTTTCGCAAATTGTTTCTATAGCGGTTGTGCAACGGGATTGTTTCCAACGTTATGAGGTTTTAATTATATTTACCTATGTACATACGGTTAGCTAAATACATTTGAAGCCCAAAGGTCAGCTTGCATAATGGGTTTATTTTGGCAAGAACTAAATATTGAGCAAGTTGTATATTATAATTTGTTAAATATTTGTATTATTATAATGTTATATGTTACTGCCTCGTTGGTCGTGTTGGTTTCAAATGCGACTGCCGATCTGGAGGTCCCGGGTTCGAACTCCGGGTCGGGCACTACAAAATTTTTCTAATTTGGATTTTTTTGTACTAAGTCGGAGTCTAGACATGTGCCTGATGTAAGGCAATAGGCTCACCACTTATTCCATAGTGGGTCGTAAACGTAACTGGTGAAACGGGAGCGTTCTGCATTCATCTGCCTACTTCTTCGGGGGTTACAGGCATGATGTTACTTTTTTACGTTATATTTTATAATGTAAATAGGTACCTACTCCTGTGTATAATGTATAAGATATTTTGATTGAATGTAAACTTCAATTGTCGCTGTTTGAGATGAACGTTTCATAATCTACTCATGACTTAATTTATAAAATTTAAATGAAACCTTATTACCGTATACCTAAACAGTAAACCACGAAAAGATGAAGAGAAAAACAATGCTTTGGAAATAGAATCGATGCTTTGGGGCGAGAACCGATATTTTTTATATCAAATAAATAAACAAACAAGTTCTAGCCATAACTGCATTAAACCGCATTCGATCATCAAACAAAGTCAAAGTCAAAATCATTTATTTATATAGGATTTGCAATCACATATAAACGTCATTATAGTTAAGTTTACGTTAGTTCGTACCGCGCCTACAACTGAGAAGAACTAACAAGAAACGCAGTGGGGTTGTCCTTTTTTTGTGTGATTGCTTTACAATTATAAATTTAAGCCTCCAAACTATAGCAACTCATTTCCAAATGTAATCTGCAATCGAATAATATGCTTTTTGACATAATCGAAGTTTAATGAATTTCTTAAATTTACAAATTGACAAATTTAGCACGTCGTTTGGTAGTTTGTTATAGAAGCGTATACTTTGACCTACAAACGAGTTAGACACTTTACGGAGCCTAATAGTGGGCTCTGCAAGTTTATTTTTATGTCTTAAATTTCGTTGATGGAGATAATAATAATGATGAAGGGATGGAATAAAAATAGCCGTTGAGATTATAAGACGCTAAGAATAACTGGAAATATGCTTTATTTTAATGTGACGTCACGCCTGTAATCCCTGAAGCGGTAGACAGAGCATTGTAATACACTCCCACGTTTCAACAGTTACTACTAGAAAATGTATAATTAGAAAAATCTGATAGTGCCCGACCCGGGATTTGAACCCAGGACGTCAACTATGGTACCTGACCATTTACGGCATGCATGTATGAGCAGAGTGATTTATGTTGCACAGGAAAGAGGTGTGTGAGAATATTTGACTATTTGCAATCGGCAATAAAATGCATTTCAAAGGTAAGGAAAATACATAAAAATACAGTTATAACGAAAAGTCGAATATAGGTATATTTTAATAAATAACAGAAGTTTGTATAGTCGCGTAGTGAACACAAATTACGACACGTACACATAAATAAATCTCGCGAACAGCTCACACGAGCCGGTTTACCTGTAACGATTGGTGAACAGGGTCACCATGTCTCACACACGATATTCTTCTACTTTTCTGTGCTGAGATGAGACCCATCTCTACAAGTGGAACGCTAAAAGTTTAGATAACATGAATTTATTAGACTTTTAATCTTTTAATTTACTGCTACTTTTAAACAAAGGAAATCCTTAAGAAATATTAACCTCGATTTAGACATGATATTTTTATCATCTTGGTATGAAAAGAGTTTTTTTTTTTATTTTTTTTTTAATTTGAAAAACTCCTATAGTCCTGAAGCAAGAAGTGCACAATAAGTGCTCCGCCTGCGGCCCCCGGAGAATATGCTGATTTTTAAATCACTAAACTATAACTGCTAAAATGGTACTGATTAAAGAGAACTAAATGAATTTATTTTAAACGTTAGAATTATGTTTTAATAAAAGATACAAACAGGAGTATTTAAGAAAATAATAATTTATGGTTACCATAGAGTAACCTGCCTGCGATATAAATCCAGGCTCGGCTTAATGCCTTTGCTGTAACCTCCCTGCAAAAGTATAATTGTATCTTTTACACAAATTAACTTATCTATCATGATGTAATGTGTACAGTTTACTAACTTATCAATTTACACACTTCGCAATTTTAGAATTTAACTTACATGAAATTCTTAATAATACTATTATTATCACATTTAATGTAATATTCTGTGCTGTAAACATAACTGGCAGAACGTTAAAGTGTACCGTACCCACGTCTTCTGGGATTACAGGCGTATGTTACAGTTTTACAATTATATAATATAACAAATTTTCAATTGTATTGATATGATGTTACAAATGTACTATTGAAAATTAGCATTATTCTAATTTTCAATTGTATCATATGTACAACGCTACATAATAAAAAGCTATTACTTTATGAATAATTTTAACCGACATAGTAAGTTTACAAGTTAATTAAATTATTATTAAATACCGATTACCTTGAACTACTCGTTGCTTCATAACTTGAGCGCGCGAGTGTACATTATATCAGATGTAGATTTGAATCTTGCCCATCCGACGCGTGTCTCAATTAACTCTTTATTGGGCAATTTGTACCGAGCCTTAGGTTCATAAAAGGGAATAAAAAGACCCTAATTTTATTGCGCGTCCTTTCATTGCGAAGATAAAAATTTATTGTCTTAACGCTATGTACCTACTTGAAGAAATATGCAGAGACCACTTAGTGCCAAAATACCGATCTATCGGAGTATACCTTTTTAAATTTTCACACCAATGCTCTCGTCGCGCGCAAGCCATTTTTCACCTGCGTTGGGAGATTCTATTCTATATTTAAAGTTACTATACCATTGCGTTAGGTCCCTTACAGAGTAGACAGAAAGCATATTAAATGCCATTATTTATTATAGTATATAGTCTTCTTTACCGTATGCAGTGACAGTGAACCTATTCAATATCTAACCCTGTCGTGGGCTCTGTGGCAACTCGAGAGACGACATTTGGTGCTGAAGACCTGATCACATTTTTAGAAATAATCATGGCATGCATCATTATCACTAGCCTGTCGTAGTCCTCTGTTGGACATAGTCATAATCTTCATTTGGCAATCGTCATTTGGCATTGACATGTACTTTTTGGTAAGGAATAATTCAATTCATATTCCTTTGCCTAAACTGTTCTTATCATTATGTATAGTGTACGTTACAACATTCTTTGCGCTATCTTCGCAACGACCGTTCGCGGCACCTTGGCATCTTTGCCAAATAATAATACCTGGAACTAAGCAAAGGTTTCAATATTCAATGTGGTGATCTGTTCGCGAAGTTTCTATGTTCCACCAGTGAGATATGGATGCTTTTTCTTTCGTACCGTGAGAACGTTTACACAGTTATGCTCCTGGTATTGGTTTAATATAAGCGCCATCGTATAAATACTTTTGCACTTTTAAATTTCAAAAACTACTTTTGTTTTTGCGTTATAACTATTGTTATAGTGCATCTGTTCTTAAATTTTTGGAAAATGATCGAGATTACCTGAGTTCAAATCCCGGGTGGGGCCCTGTTGGATTTTCCTAACTTAGATTTGCTAAATGTGTCCAGTGTGCGGCAATAGATTAACTCCGTAATAAAAAGTGGGACATAAACGTAACTGGTTAAACGTGGGAGTCCTCCCCACTATACTTATCTACCTACCCCTTCGGGGATTACTAGCTTGACGTTACGTTAACATTTTTACTACGTCCTAGAAATAAAAACCCAGCACTTAATAGAAATCAACTATCCTAACTTGACCGTCCACGGTATATATCAGCGGATAGTCAATTGATTCCCCCAACATCCACTGAGAAGACAGCGAATGTATAATAAAGCGGAAACCGTAATCCATGTTTGCATTCATTACGTTGGCCAGCGGCCGAGGACGCGCAAGATATCTAAAGAGCCGCGCGGAGAGTTCGCCGTCAAAACGTTCAGCGGTAAGTACTTGCAGACGGACAGACTGTTTCACGCTGGAATATTCTGCTATCCAATACCGATCTGATATTTTATTATTTTATTACAGACTAACAGCAATAATTATAATAAGGTAGTATTATAATTATTGCAATTAGGCTCCTCGTGATACATACCCGTGTGAAATTAACAGACGAGCCGTGGGATTGTATTATTGAGATGCTTACCCCTGCAGGCCAATACAGTCGTGATGTTATCATCATTATCATCATTAGCCTGTTTTAGTCGATTACTAGGCTAGCGGATTACGAATCACAGAGCACAACCTTTTTTAATATCATCAGCCTGTTATAGTCCACTGCTGGGCTTGCGAATTAGGGATCGTAGAGCACAAGCTCTCGCATCACTTACGTTGCTGCTGATAGACGCTAGCATTTAGATGTGCCAAGGCAGACGTCATACCGCAATCTGCCGGCGCCGGGCTTAGTAGCATCTTACGACCCCCTGTATCCCGGCATGGGGTCAGAAAGAATATTCTTACCTCTCCTCCCTCCCCCCATACGGATAATGATATGTGTGTGTTATTATCATTATTTTAGTATAAGTCCCTTACGGGCAAGAGCAAAGGGTATTAAGTATTAAATATCTTCATATTCCCATACCTTACGTGCTACAACAATTATTCTGATACATATAAATATGTAACAAGAAATAAAATTTAATTAAATGAATGATCTACAATGGTCCTGCTCAAAGTATCCGTTAGAAAGAACCTTTTATGGAATGATGTTAGCAGACTGGCCCGTTCGGTCCAAGCTCGCAGTCCTGTACGGTTCAATCGCATTACGCGTCTCGCACTCGTACGCACTTGTCTGGAGCGCGACGAGCTCGCCCACCTTGCGTCCCTAAGGCTTGGTCCACTATAAAGCGTTTTGTGGGCATACGGCGGGATACAGTTATAGTCGTATGGCTGTTAGGTCATAATGGGAATATAAAAAAACTGTTACAAAAACGGTGAACAGAAAAGTGAATGCTCCGACGTTTCGATAGTTATACGAGTATATCCCATGGTATAGGGGTCAATATCCAATAAATTATTATTATTATTATTATTATTATAACGTCACGTCAGATCCGTTA
>DWEJ01003618.1:0-10293 GCA_018245835.1 Mysoria sejanus stolli | reverse complement strand
TGTAGCCCAGTTACCAAATAATGGACTATGAGTAACGGTAATCTCCCTGGAAGTAAATATGGAGTTAAATTGACAGAGAAAAGAATTAAAAAATGAATTATACAATAAGTTAGGGTCTAATTCACCATTTAAAACTGGTAAATTGCTCATTAAACTAACTCTCATACGTTCCAAGCGACTAACAGTTACTGGTATAATGGAAATAGTTTTCTTAGCTACCTGTTTTTTATTACTATAAAACCTAACCAACTGACCAGAATGGTCAGAATCTAATTTATTGACAACAGCTTTATGGCAAGGAACAATGTCTGTGAAAATGTTATCCAAACAATTAGCTGTTGTAGGGGTTATTCTTGTAGGCTCCATAAACAAATGCAATAAATTATGTGACTTAAAAAGGCTTAATAAATTAAAGGTGGAACTTGACTTCTCAAGAATGTTAACATTAAAGTCACTACAAACAAACAAAGACTTACCTGAGTTAGTAAGTTTGCTTAAGGCCTCATCCAATATTTCCAAAAATTATTTTAAATCCGCGGAGGGAGGTCTATACGCATACAACGGAGAAATACGCATATGACAATGAGTTGCTCAAGTTATACACACACTAATTCGATGGAATACTCTATAGAGAGACACAATAACTTTCCTTTCCTTGAATTTAAGATTTTAAGCGACCCACCATGTATTGTGTTAACTCTGCAGAATGAACTTCCCACCTGGTGGTTCCTGAAATTAAACATGAGCTGGTTCCCTTTCAACCAATATTCGGTAATACACATGATACTAATACTCTCCGAGTTCAAGAATAATTCCAGTTCTAGTTGCTTGCCCCCTGTCAGGCAACAAATGTTTTGGTGAATCAAATTAATACAGTTTAAGGAGTTAAATTTATTTTTTTTATATGGGTGTGATGAAGTGTAGCGTGTGTTATATAATTTATTTGATTTTAAAGCCAACTGAATTAGTGGCTATTCTATGTAATTAATTAAAGCTAGAGTTGCTTCCTCTGTTGTCACAGAAACTAATTTAAATTATTCCTAATACAAACATT
The DNA here is from genome assembly GCA_018245835.1 of Mysoria sejanus stolli. Lineage (NCBI taxonomy): Eukaryota > Metazoa > Arthropoda > Insecta > Lepidoptera > Hesperiidae > Mysarbia > Mysarbia sejanus. The sequence goes on along the minus strand of DWEJ01003618.1, from coordinate 9,239 downwards.
GTTATTAAATGTCAAATTATTATTAATTGAAATGTCGGGAGGCTGCTCAAAAGAAGGAAGTTGATTATAATTTAATGTCATGGGTTTAATAATTGACATGTCAAGAGACTGGTCAAAAGTAGCAGGTGTTTTAGCCAACTTCTTGGCTGAAATATCTGATTTACAATTGTTTTAAATGTTGTAGAAGTATGACAGTGATTTATAACAGATTGATTGGTGAGAAATGAATTTAAAGTTGAGCCCATATTTTTTCCAATGTCATCACTGAATATAACTATGTTTTGTGTACTAACTGATGCACTAGGTGCATTAGCTAATGTACTAAACTGTGACCTAGTACTGACATGAAAACTGTCACACAAAGGCTCATTCAAATCTGGAGTACTTGCAGGCCTTGGGTGAGATGAACGGGCACATTCACAGGAGTGATTGTTGACTAATGAGTCAAAGTGTTTTCTCCGTTGTCTTTAGAAAGTTTTAAAATATCTTCCATAGCCTTAGAATACTCTTTTATTTCGTTTTGGTAATTATGTCATCATATCGTCATCATATCGACCCTTCTGTCGTTCCACTGTTGGAACATGGGTCTCCTCTCAGAAAGAGAGGGTAAAGGCCATAGTCTGCCACGCTGGCCAAGTGCGGGTTGGCAGACTAAATAATACTTATAAATAATATTTTATACTAAATAATATTTTATGTTAACTTTAAAGCAAGAGGCGATTCACTTAATACCCTACGCACTTTAATACCATCACATTTTTGTATTCTATGGTATGTACATAATGGCATAATAATGAGTGCCTCGTTAGACAAAGGTTGTGCTGGTCGAAAGGTCCTGGATTCAAATCTTGGCTCAGGTGATTTTGGATTTTTCTAACTAGCTTTTCTAATTTAAGTTTCTGGACACACATCTCGACTTCGACACATCGACATTCTTCTGCCTACCTCTTCGGGAATTACAGGCATGAAGTTACGTTATTAACATCATCATTGTAACACGATACTATAGTGTTCTAGTTAACGATAGTATTGACAACGAGGCTAATGGAGGAGGGACGTGACAGAATCTAAATTGTGAATATTTAAGTATACAAAATGGTGATTGACGCGTTACTTAATCTTTCAATTTGATGGCTGACGTAATGCGACACTTGGAACTTTACACTGCGCCTCAACGTTGGCTTAGGGAGTAAACTGATACATTTAGCCAGCGGCCGACGCGCTCCTCGGGAGATTTAGCGGGAACATTATCGAAAACCAATTCCCTGTTATCCCCCAACACATTATCTAACGCAGGACCAGTTATTAGCGAGCCCACAAGTTGTCTTGCGTAACATTGTTATTCTGATCATTGTTATATTGTTATGTAATAACTAATCAGTGTATTTTTTACTAACAATGCTAGTAAAAAATACACTGACTTATTGCATAAAAAATTGCTGCCTTTGGTTGTGTTGCTTGCAAGCGCGACTGCCGATTAAGACGTCCTGGGTTCAAATATCGAGTGGACTTTTCTAATATAGGTTTTCCATTATTGGCCCAGAGTCTGGAAATGTACCCCGTGTACAGAATTAGACTCACCATATATTCAATAGTGGGATGTAAAATGTACCTAACTGGTAAAACGTTGGAGTGTTCTATATTCTCAGGCCTTCCTTTTCGGGGATTACAGGCGTGATACTACCGTTTCGGAAGATTACGTAGAATACTGACAACAAAATAATACTGAGGTAGTTTATAACTCCCTCTAGTTCACGTCTCTGCCAGTGTTTGTCGTGTTATTGTCTCCCAGATTTTAATCAAGACAGCGTTCCCTAGCCCTACTGCCCTAAAATTATTTCAAGCTTCGAAGAACAAAAAACAATCTAGGCTCGTTCTATGTAAAATCATTTCATTTTACGCAAGTACTTGAACGTACGTTGTAGAGTATTAAGTGAAAATCATTATTACTACAAGAAATATAAACGTAAAATCATGCCTCTAATCCCCGATGAGGTAGGCGGAGGATTTTCTTTTTATAATATGGAAGTAGCAGGCGAGCATGCAGTCCACCTGATGATAAGTGGCTACTGCCGCCCATGGACATTTGTAATCAACCCCAGATAAGATTAGACTCCTATCTCAGGTCGACCACAGATGAGCCTCTACCCCTGAGGACTTAGCTGAAAGGCCTCGAAAAAGTATGTCTCCCTTACCACACCCTTCAAACCAGAACACAGCAGCGCTTAACAATGCTGTTGTAAGGCAGAAATAGGTGTGGCGGTGGTGCCGCCGGAGTCGAACCACAGAGGGTTCTACCACTTTAGAATGTAACGTAACACATGGAAGGATTGTATACCTTCTGGAGTGTTTTATTTGTCGTTCTACAGCACGCCTGTAATCCGAAAAGATAGGCAGAGGTGTGTGCTACACTTCCATTAAAGACAAGTGTTTTTGGATTTTGGCCTCCGACGAGGTTTAATGATTATGTTATCATCACAACCATATCACGAAATAATTGAGGTTAATAAACATTAAGAAGCGCGGCACGTCCGTAAGTATAGAGATATTTGGCACTCAGTGTCTCTGTCTACCCGTAAGACACCTGGCGCGAAGATATGTATGTATTCATTATTAACAATACGTAATTGAAAGAAAGGTATGAAATAAAATAAAAAATAAAGTAAAAAATGTGTGAAGCATGAACGAGAATAGATTCTCTGCGTCATCCAGTAAGAAGCCAGGCGTGATGATATAGTTAATTTTAACAATCTGTGTATAACAATTTCAGTGGGTGCCCGGGTCGGTATGGGGCCCGCTGCCGACGGCGACGCCGGGCGCCGGTCAGCAGCAGGACGACAGCAGCTCGCTGGCGGAGCAGCTGGTGGCGCTGTCGCTGCGCCGGCCGCCGCGCCCGCCGCCGCCGGCCTACATGTGCCACTTGTGCTTCAAGAAAGGACACTACATTGGAGACTGTCCACAGGTGAGGTGCTTCTCAGCTATTTTGTTATTTGTGAACCAGTGTACTTATTAGTAGGACTTATAACGGAAATGGCGCTGGTTAACAATTTTAACTGTGGTTTAATCTTGGTGATAACTGGTGACTAGTCGCTGGTCGAATGGTTGCAAGTGCAACTGCTGATCAAAAGGTTTGAATCCCGGGTCGGGTATAATTTGTCGGGTATAATGTCGGTCGGCTCGGGTATAATGTATATTTGTGGCCGGTATGACATAAACGTAATTAGTGAAACGTGTGAACATACTACACGCTTCTGTCATGTTTTCTGGGATTATAGGCGTGATGGTACGTTCTTAGCATAGGCAGTGCGTACAATATCTCGGTGAAACATCTCGCGTCTATTAACAATCAGAGACAACTGTGAGTTTTCACGTAGTACAGTCTGGGCGATGCGGGCATCCTGCCAAACATCTGTGCAAATGATTTTGTATTTTATTCTATTGAATGTAACATTCAGCGATGTTTACAAAATTTTTTTGACCTAGTTCACACATTTGATTCTGCTTCTATTAATGGGAATCAGTCGGGAAAAATGAAATAATACACATTTAATGAGAACCTACATGGTTCAACACGTACAAAGTCAAAGTCAAAAATTATTTATTTATATAGAATTTGCAATCAAATATAAATGTCATAGATTTCATAGATAAGTTTATGTTAGTTCGTACGGCGGCGTCCACACCTGAGAGGAACTAACAAGAAACTCAGTGGAGTTGTGTTTTTTTGGTGATTGCTTAAGAAAATTATAATTTTAACTCATTTATCAATGTCCTATGTCTTGAATGTAATCGGCAATCGAGTAATAGGCTTTTTGACATAATCGAAGCTTAACGAATTTCTTGAATTGACAAACTGACAAAGCCGCGTCGTTTGGTAGTTTATTATTACTCTATAAGTTTAAACACAAGAATAACAAAGGATTGTTTGTTATATAGTTAAATATTCAATAAGGGACTGGTAAAAAGACAGGCCATTTAAATAAAATTCCAAAGCGCCAACAAAACTAACGCTTTCAGATTGAACACTACAGCTCTTGTTACAAAATCGAGTTTATTATTTACGGTGCGGCGGCCTTTGCAGACATTCAAAACGAGATTTGTGTCACAATGCGCCCTCTGTTGTGCTTCTTACCGTGTTATTTGACCTCTCCATATTAATATTTGTATGTTACCACGTATGATTATAACTAGACATTTCATCGGCGGACAAATGTGGGCGACCTGTGTGAAATTAGATTCTTTCGTAATGTGGATAACACTAAATTGATATATTTATGTATTAAAAATTTTATCGATGCTAATATTTCTGTAGGTAAGCGTTTAATTTTTATTGTACGTATCTTTTAGTGAGTAGATACATTGCTTGACCCGGGCATCAAACCCATGTTTATGTGCGGTTTCTTTTTGGAAATTGAACTCAAATTAAACTCAAAGGCTAAAATAACCAGCTACATATCCTTAGTGAGAATATAACAATAATATTCTTGTGCAGTTCATCGTTTCGAGAAATCGTGACGGTGATTATATTTTTAACGTAAACATTGAGCTCGCAACTGTGCTAGTTCAGCGGGATGTTTAAACAAAACGTTAAGACCCGTATTATATTACAGATAATACTCTTAATATAAACTAAATAGAATTAATGAATATTAGGTTGCTAAACCGCATTTGCCCAGCGTGGCATACGTGCGAAAAGCTACAGTCTGCATTGAGTATGACATTGCTTGACACACATAGACGACATGTTAAGACACACTGAAGACATTTTTTTATTGAATTTTTCGACCGGTTTATCGTTCCACTGCTAGAACATGGGTCTCCTCTCAGAATGAGAAGGTTAAGGTCTGCCACGCTGGCCAAGTGCAGGCTGGCAGACTTCACACGCCTTAGAGAATTATTTTTTTCGCCTTAGAGAATTTTTTTTTTGATAACTCTAAGATGTGCAGGTTTCCTCACGATTTTTTATAAAGATATTTTGTAAAGAAACGGACATTTCGTAAAGAGGTGCGCGCTAGGATTTATCCGTGCTACCGACGTGAGAGGTCGAATTTTAAATCACTTGGCTATCGGTGCCAAGAAATTTAGTGGATGTTAACTAAAAAGTGCTAATTTGATAAATCAGTTCTGTTTCGAAACAATCGACGTACGTGTATTTCCCAGGCCCGTCCCAAAGGCGAGGGGCTGACGCCGTATCAGGGCAAGAAGCGGTGCTTCGGCGAGTACAAGTGCCCCAAGTGCAAGCGCAAGTGGATGAGCGGCAACTCGTGGGCCAATAACGGCCAGGAGTGCATCAAGTGCCGCATCAACGTGTTCCCACACAAACAGGTAAACTTGGAATTCAAGTACCTTTGGTTCAGCCGAATGTATGAGAAGTAGTTTAACAAGAACGTTAGATTTAACGTCTACTGCCTCGTTGGTAGAGTTGTTCGAACGCTAATGCCGTTCGAAAGGTCCTGGGCTTAAATCCCGGATCGAATACTATAGGATTTTTTCAAATAAAATTTCTAAAACGTCTTTCCATAGCACCGTCAACTTGCGCATTAAGCTATTAATTAGCCCATTTTCAACTTTTTCAATATTAAATATTAGGGACATTATCTTCATGAAAATTTTAGACCACAACACAACTTAGCCGTAGTAAAGATTTCTGAATAAAATTGTTTTCTGTGAAAGCATCAGCTCGTATTATAATGTCAATTTTTATCACCTTTCAGAGACCACTAGAGAAGCCAGATGGATTGGACGTGAGTGACCAGTCGAAGATTCATCCGCAGCACCTCTGCCAGAAGTGTCGCAGCCTTGGGTATTACTGCCGCCGCGAGTACTAGAGCATTTGCGAAAAACGAAACGATGATTTCATTTTTATTTCGAAAACCTATTAACTACTTACAAATACTCAATTGTTATTAAATACAAATAGAATATAAATTTCAGGTCCAGAACCAGCCTGGCCTGATCTGGCCTTTGACTTTTTGTTACCATAGACAAGATGATTTTTTCTGTTTCCATTCCTAGTTTGTGGCTCTCCACTCTTTCGTTATTACCTCTCGCCAAAGTTAATGATTTGATGCCAAAGTAACTTACATTAAATAGTAAATAAGGTTTTAAAAATAGTATTAATTTTATATTATTGTTTGTTACTTCAATTCGTACTTTTGTAACGTCGTTTCAAATGTCATTTTTTTCCTACATGTATAATCAGGACGTTGCTTTTTGTCTTTCCTTACGGAAACTCTTTCATAATTAATATTAGAAAATTTGCAGTTACGTATGAGATTTATTTGATATCCTTTTAAATAGTAAGATACCATTTTATTAGTATTGATATTAAAAAGAGTGTGTATTAACAACAGATTTTACCTATATCTTTAAAGATATTTTGTTGTTTTTACCAAGAAGATATTTGGAGAATTGTTAAATATATGTATGTATAATGCCCACAACACTGAGATAAAGGCCGCTGAAACTAAATTCAAATGGGACGAAAAGATAATTTACATAAAATACACAAAACATCTGAATTCTCTACTCAGTCTGTGGCGGCGAAAAGAAGAATAATCTTCTTTTCGCCGCCACAGGCTGAGTAGAGAATTCAGATGTTTTGTATGAATTGTACGAGTTTCAACTTATATGAATGTATTTGTAACGAAATATTATACCATAGTGTTCTTAAGTTATTAATATATAAGACATACTCCAAATGGCATTACAGATACTTATTGAATCATATATGTATATTTAGATGTTTTAATATGTTTTATAGAGTTTGCATTAACATTTCACAGATCATTAACACCGAACACCTTTTCTAATAATTCATGGTTATATTTGTATATTTGTAATAAGTGTATTTCATATTTTCATTAACTCTTGTTCGTCCATTTTTATTGTGTGAAACTGCAAAAAAATTTATGGAACATCTGATTTCTGATAATTTTACGAGTTATATAATGCTACTTTAAATTAGGTACAAAGAACTGTCATTTGATGACAGGTGTCATGCGAGTGATTAAATGACAGTGAGTTTATGTTACAGCTATTATCTGTAATTTTTTTTGGAGCTTAGAGGCAAAGAGAAATGTCTTATACGAGGGAAAAGCTGTAAAAGTTTTAAACAGTATATAGCAGTTCATAAAGTCACCACAATGGCGCTGGCAAGTAAAAAGGATGTGATGTAAATTAACAGTTGAATACGGAGAGAAGAATGCCGAGTACAAACATATAATATTTTTGATGACTTCAGTAATTAATAATAGCGCTGTGCAATGAACCTCAACTACTTACGTAGTCCAAAACAATTTAGATAGCCATACTACCTTGTCCTACTATTTACTTTGGGTCTTTAAAATTTACCATATTGCGACGGTAGCGCCACCCTAATTTAACGCATTACAACGGACACTTCATTTCCAGGGATAATTCACCTTACCTCTACTCTCTATCATTTCTTTTTAAAATGCAAATACCAGTTAAATATTTCTAATATAATACAATGTGAAATTTAAGTGCCATACGCAAAATACCCTGAAGTACTTAAAAAGATAAAAAATTATAAATTTGTTTGAAAATATTTTTTCGAGGTTTACAACAGATAATAATTATCTATGGAAACTCCAGGCTTTGTCCTTCTTAATGTCCTAGTTTGTAATTGAATGTTTTTTTTATTATAATAATATATTAACTGATCTATGATACAAAAAAATTACGTATAAATTACGTAAAAAGTAAATGTTACGGTTTTTTGTTGGATATAATTTTTTTTTATATACACAGATCTATGTATGACCAATTTAAAAAAAATGTTTTATTTTGTGAACCATTAATCTTGTTAATGAAAAGTAACATTATTTTAATGTCACCGTATACTAAACCCAAAGAACCAGTGAATTCTTGACGTGCCAAATATTTAGCTTGTAAGGTATGTAACATTTATCAAAAGTATTCGATTCTTCACAACTGATGTTTGTGAAGTAAAACTATATTGTTATGACAAGTCGTATGTTAACTATAATCTTAAATATGTAATTGTAAGACAAAATTCTTCACATTACTATAAAAAAATAATAATAAAATCAATATTTTCAGTCAGCCAAAACAATTTGTGACATGTATTTATTATGTATTGCAAAACCGAAAGAATCTGGGTCAATATTGAATTTTGTTTTATAATAAATTTTGTCCTTATTTTGTACCATGAGTGAACTTTTTCGGGATGCTCTACACCATCATCATTCTAAGTCCACTGCTGGACAAAGATCGGCCCTGAGATATTCTTGGCTCTTATCATTCAATAAGATTGTTTATAAATTTACTTTCGAATAAAAATACATTTACTCCAATGACCTAACCTTCATTGTGTCATATTATTGTCGTATGGTTGTCGATTAATTTGTATTTTTATAAGCGTTAATATATATTTATATGTTAGCTTAAGATTTGTTCGAAATATTATAAAATCTGACATTAAATATGCACCTAGTAAATAAGTAAAAAGACTACGAAATACACTACGAGTTATTTTTGTAAAAAGTTTAAAAATTTTGGAATTGAAATTTTGGATTGAATTGAAATTGGATTTGAAATTGGAATATAAAAATTATTTTTTTTCTATTTAATGTACATCTGGAATAAAATTTGTCTACCTTAGTTGGACTCGTCAGTTTCAAGCTTTCATGAATTTTCCATTTAATTGTTAAGATTATCTGCTGAATCGACGGTGCTTATATTAGAAAAATAGAAGTTTTTAGATATTTTTTATTTAATACCATAATGAAATTGTACTAAATATTTGTGAAACACACATTTTAAATATACCAACGAACTACATTTGTGAGAAATTTGACAAGATTGGAACATAGAACAAATAGTGACGTAGTATTTTTTTCGTGGATATAAGCGTTCCTATTATGCCTATTCCAACAAAAATTCTATGTCAATGTTAGAATAACGATTTCAAAATAATCAGAATACTATTTTCCCGTTACATATTCGAAAAACAAATCTATATATTATATCAATATTAAGAAAAACAATTTCAAAATATTTATAATTAATAATAATAAAGAATATCTTTTTGTCATATAATCATGTTTATTCTAACATTGCAGAAGAATACTTAATGAAAATATTATATAATTTTATGTTCGAACGTCTATTTTGAAAATATTATACATATAATTGCCTATGTAGCAATTTTAAAGTGGATGTTTTGTGAGATTTTGATATACCTATTATTGATG
>DWEJ01003617.1:0-10294 GCA_018245835.1 Mysoria sejanus stolli | reverse complement strand
ACCTCCCGATCTGCAGTCACACTTGCAACCACACGACCAACGAGGCAGTCATAATGATACTAAACTCATATAATTTAATTTTGTTACAATATCAGTGCTCTTTATAACTTGGCTGTACCTATTATAGTAAAATTGTGTGTGTCGTTACGTCAAATGTTCAACCTCGTATATGTGTACGTGTTTGAATCAATTGAAATGAACATTTATTCATAATATAAAATACTTTATACATCGGAATAATATTACAGACCGACTAATGTTTGTCTGTCTGTATAAATTGTATAACACAAAAGTGTTCTTGACATCAGTTTTTATACACTATCACTTCGCTGCTGGGTGTAACCTTGTCCAAGATGTATAACACAATCATATGATAACATACGTATGTACATATACAAGCGCTCATTACACAACAATGTATGAAAGTGTCTAATGTAATGAATTAATTGGTCACATGACAATAGTATCGCACCTCGTCGGCCGTCGCACGGAAATGTCATTCATTGGAACGCGTATATCCGCCGGATTAGCGGGTGCGATAAGGACGGGACACGACACTTTCACGTGAGAAACCGAGATGGCTATCTGTGTGTCGACACGGCAGTTTTCACTTGGGACGAACAATTAACGACACCTCAATTAACCTATTGAGTTCGATCATATATCTGTATGGACAATAAATTGTTCGATAAGGTACTTGTGTCACAATAGACCTTTCCGTGGAAAGTCAGGGCTCAGGTTTTCTGCTAATTGGGGAGTAGATTTGAGTAAAGTTAATTATTGGTTTTAACAAGACGTGAAAAGAATAATTGAATGTTGAACGATGAATGACTAGCGAATTTAAGTTATTCTTCCTCTGGTCGTGTATCAATTATTTCCTTTCGGGTACCAGCAATAGAATAACAATCTATTACATTATTGAGTGATATTGTTATAAATATTATTATATGAAATAAAATGAAAGTAATATCACATTGAAATAGAGCGTAAATTTTTGAGAAATTGGCAATCTGTTACATCATTTACAGTACTGGTACTTTGCTTACATAAGCGTAACGAAAAACTCTTAATGTGCAGATTTCCACGCTTTTTGTTTTCAAATGTAACTTTACGGTACATAATGGTGTACAGATAACAGTCGGTGTGGCGTGTTAACTCGTCTTAGGGTCCTTTCAAATAGATCGGTTCCGAAAACTGAGCAGTTTTGATTGGATAAATAAAACAGTTTTGTATTCCTAGAAGTTAAAGATTATTGATTTCTTGTACGTAAGTTTGTAATAGGGTACAAATAAAGAGAATTAACAAAATAAATAAAATAATCGTTTATAACAAAACAATTAAAATAAAAAAATATACTTTACTAAAACGTTAAAGTTCGTTAAAGTTCTATTTTAAATATGACGAACAATCTGCTCCGCACTGCTCTTCGCGTCGGTCTATTGGAAAGGATCTAACTAAACTGTACATAAACTGTACATTGTTTTACTGTATATATGTTATACTGTAAACTGTACATTGTTTTGAGTTCATGTTTCAAACGTGATTGAGTAATACACAGAGGCGTCTAACGACGGTTCGCACTTGCATAATAATAGCCGCCAGTGTCACCTAGTATGTCGTCCGTTCGCTAAGTGGACTCTGCTAGCTGTTGATTGACGAATTTTGTACACACATGTACCTTGTACACTCGAGTACAATGTAAAGTACACTCGTGCATGAGCACACATGCTCTGATCACCCGGTCACAATGCTATTTGGTTATATACACTCAAACACAATATTATTAGTGACTTTAACTGTAAATATATTCGTTATATTAAATCATTTTCGTCTGGCTTTTTATTTATGATAAGTTTTGATCACTATATTTTATTTACGAATTTCGAACATTGAGGACGGAACGAATGCGATCTATGTTTATTAAAACACTGATATATAATAACTGTTACTGATTTTTGCGTTATGTAACACTAATTGACGAGTAGTGACTTATTGTATTCTCTTTAAGTAGGAACTGATGATAAAATTAGAACTAGAACAAAAAAAATGTGTGGTCTCACCTGTCAGTACAGCTGGTGGGTTTACTGAGACAAATATTTCAGGGACACGCGTAATTGTTTATTTCGTGTGTTGGTGTAACATGATCGGTATTTGTAAATGTCTATATGTATATCAGCTGCGTGGTCACCACAGTGCAGGTTCTCCTAATTAGAGATCTAACAAGTCTCGGGTCTGATGTGTGCGGTGTATATTACCTGCTTATCATTATCTCTGACCAAGAACGCGCACGACTTAACACAAAAACTAATTCACACAAACATTGAACACGATTATCTCTCAATTAACCGTGTATTTTAGAATAGAAATCAGTTGTGTGTCCACGTTTGAACATGGAAGCGTGGTTACAATTAAGCCATTTGACTTTTCGTATATCGCTGGCTTTGTGAAATGTCACCGCTTTCGGTTCACGTGGACGTAATCAGAGTTTTAGAATTGGCTCAAGTTACGAGTACCACTTGTGTCACAGAATTAGCCAGGATTTTGTCGCTGCAATATATACTAGAGATCCAGATGAAAAAGGAATTGCCTAAATTTATAAGTTTGATTGTTATTGGTGTTCTTATGTTAAAGAGTATTTATTATATAAACAACTTAAACTATATAAATATAGGAGTAAACTCAATAGTAGATACTGTATGAATCTCTGTACACTATATGACAATTTTATTTAAGCAAAGAGTCTTATGTGTTCGATATCGACTGTATGAACGTAAACAATGAATGACACATTCTATTCAAATTAATGCAACACACACAATACATACAAGTTAACACATTAGTAACAATATTGTGATGAATTTATTTCATGATAATCATTGCAGGAATGCAAATTGAATATTAAATATAAACTGAATGAAACAAATCGCCGATGTGTTGTTGATCAAACTGCTCTCAACCTGAATTATTATTGTCTAGGCTTTGTCTGAAAACTGTTGTTGGAGGAACTATTATGGAGTGCCTTGAATCAAATGTCAGCGGTATCATTCACGTATCGCGGTAATAAGCCCGTGGTGTTTGGCGCCAGGTTAGACACGATATAGCTGGTTAAAGGCACGAAGGTACTTGTGAGATTTAATGACACCAGAGATAACTTAGTGAGTGCTAGTAATGATAATATTCCATAACATCATGCCTTACCCCGTATTGACCTGAAAGGGTGGACACAGTACACTCCCACGGTTCACCAATTACCTTCATGTTTCATTATTGAAAATGTGGTGAGCCCATTGCCATACACCAGACACAAATACAAACTACGTTCTACTTCTAGGATCTTTAAGTTAGAAAAATTCAATTATAATTTGCCCGACTTGCATCGCAAACGTTGATTTTATTAATAAAGCTTAATCTAACAAGACCCTAAGTAATAATCGTCATCAATCAGTGCAAAATATATTTTACACTTAATAAATGAACACAAATAATCATGTTATAAACTTAACAACTAAAGCATTCAATCGTGACGTAAACGGGGGCAAAAGTTAAACGAAAGGTCAAGAAACGGTCAGACGAGGTTTTTTTTACCGCATAATGTACATTCAACGTTGATTCAATATTGCGTCATAATCGTTTCATTCAAATTTGGATTGGGTCATTCATATAGTCGCACAGATATGGTCTCGGGTCAAAGTTTAAGGTCAACGTTGCACTCGAGCGAAACTCGAGCGTGCAATATTTAAATTTTATCACCGAAACTCTCCAAGTGGGACAGAAAATTCTTTTAAAACTGTATGAATTGAATCTTCGCTTTATCAGCTTATCAAGAAGGCTTATCAAGAATAAAAACGTAACTAGTTCTACTATTCCCAAAAATCATACGTAAATTAAGCCACTACTCAATTTTTTCATTTACGAATAAAATACTGCCTAACAGAATTTGGCCAGAGTGGCAGATTATGGCCTTAACTTCTATCATTCTAAGAGTAGACCCGTCTCAGTAGTTGATAACATAACAACACATCTGTATATCTCTAAGGCGTTGACAGAGAAGCGTAGTACTGGGAGTACTACGCTTCGTATTTTTACGTTTCAGCCATTACTTTGTACTTTCGTACATCCCATCAAATAGTTGGTGAACTTATTGCCAAACACCTGGATGACGATTATATCTTTGGTAGTGAAGATTATATATCCTCACGATAAATTTAATGATACGTAAATAATAAGCGAATCTCTATTAATATATCAATATATCCACACGATAACGGTTTCGGTTGTGAAACGTTCTCGACGGAGCGCCAGCCGCCGGTGCTGATCTTTGTTTACCTAATTGTGAGCGATTAAACATTTATTTGCGTTTCCCACGGTTTCGGTCGTTTTATTGAGCCCGTTATCGAGTGAAAAACCGTTTTTTTTTTAAGTCAACTCACGTTCTATCTGCGTATGTACGATTGTATGCGTGTTTATATTATGTATGTGTTTTTATTATTTAGCAATCTGTACCGTTGATTCTAATACGTCATGTACATGGCTTTTACCTTATCTCCTACGAATATGTACTGCACTGTTGGATAGATAGCTACCTAAAAAAACGTACAAATTTTCAAGTAGGCAGGTACTTTGTAGACCTATACAAATTGTGTAAATATGATTTAGTTTCTATATTTCATTAATATTTCAACAACAAAAAACTCGAACCAATTGCACGACCAGGCAGTGCATCGCTGTTGGAGCATCAAATTAAACACTTCGTGTCTTAGCTTGTCAGCCTACCACATCTACAAACCGAAGTGCAACTGTGCAAATACCAACCGAAGCTATTATATTGGTGATTCCTCGTCTATTTAACATTGGAAAAAGTTGTAGATACTTAAAGAAAATAAAGAAAAATTTATTCGATGAAGGTGTGACGATAGTGTTATGTACACTTAGACATGACACAATAAAACATAGAGTGCGTAGGCGCGTAGAGTTGGAGCGGCGAAGAGCCTTCGTTTTTTAAAGTTTACATGGAAATTATCATATCCTAGCCGCCGGTGGAACAGGCGGGTGATCGCAGTAATGAACATTGCGAACGCATTATGAATGTCAGAGCGGTTTCATTGTTTCGGCTCGTTTGTATGCAAATCAATTCCAGATATTAGATTGGAACGGCTGTTCTTCTCAAACCCTCGCCCACTACTGTATGGAGCCCGACACAGGCAAGCGAGGACGGCAAACTCGCTCTCACATTTCGGGACATTTTTACAACTGCTATGACCATATAAATAATTATTAAATACGACTGCTTCGTTGCTCGCATGGTTGCAAGCACGGTTGCTGATCGATAGGTTCTAGATTCGATCCCCGGGTCGGGTACAATTGGGCTCTTCCGACTTTAAATTCCTAGTAGAGGCTAGAAGTCTGAGTTTGTTCCCGAATCACTTTCACTTACATATATGTAGTTTCAATTACATTCCGTTTGATACATCCAAAAACCGAATTTTTAGAAACTTGTTTTTTATACCCGTGTCGAATTACATGTTACGGAAAGATGTTTTTGAACGTTTCAATAGATAACAATTAGCATTGAAACTATGTAACCAGCATTTTTATTTAATCATAAGGAATTCACTTCGAATGTTTAGAGAAATAGTTATCCAAAGACTTGTCTCCGCCGGGACGTCGCTGCATTCGACGGAAACTCATGAAAAAGGATCTCGTATAGATCCGAAACTAATCGGGCCAATCCGAAAAAACAAACGTGAATTAACCCGGAACTTATTTAAACCTGTCCGATAAAATGTGTATAGCTTGGTTACCCTAACAGCAGCCCGCTGCGATCGAATTGAATTTATAGTATGTCATGTTTATGTGAGTCATGGCCGGTAGTATCAGAGCAAACTAACGCTTTGGTATTTATTTGAGCTCCACACGATTTAATGTTTACAAACTTAGATACATAAAAATTGTGGTGGCAAGACGAATATGTATGTCCGACATTTACAAAGCATGATGGGGATAACATTTCATATAAAAGTATGAGGTACATTTTCTTCATATGGAAACTATTCTCTGGTTGGTTTTGTTTTAAATCTTGACATTTCAATAAATGTTTGTAATATTTCATTTAATTTATTTGTTGCCTGCCCCATAAGAATAATTTAACAGTAATCTTATTTTCTTTAATTTAGGGAATTAAGTAACTTTTTTTTATCGCGGGGTAACATTCAAAAGGCGTCGATATCCTGGGATAGATACCGAGTTATATGGTATACTGCCCTGTAGAAAAGAGTTACACCGCTTCATAGTGGATAATAACTTCCGTCACTCCCAATGCTGCATAACAGCAAAAGCGAAGTCGTTGAACCAAAACAGTCGCGATAAAATTTTCCAAATATGTACATGTGTTTCTATTTTAATGATATCAGTAATCTTATGAGATGCAAAGTGTCTTCAAGCGTAGATATGTATAAAAATGATTTATTTTATTACTTGTTCCAGAGATGGCAGCGGAGATGGTTCGTGTTGTACGATGACGGCGAGCTCACGTACTCGTTGGACGAACACGTGAGTAACACCGTGCTACGCATCATATATCTATCATAATACGTTAAGTAATATCACATTAAGAAATCATGCGTTAGTAATAATAATATAACTCATCCGTGTAGTTGTGGTTCTTCGGACAAACTTTGTTCTGCTCAGAATTGAACGGGAGTTTTAATTAGAAGTATTTTTTTTTATAAATTACAATGAATTATCTCGACTTAGCCAGCGTGGTACACTGTGTCATTGACGCTTCACATTTAATAAAGGAACAATTTCCATTGAGCTGGAGTTAATGATAGAAAAATTAAAAAGTTAAATTCCCATATTCATAGTCATGTAATTTTTCCAAGCTTAATATAAATTAAATCTCCCGTTTATCGTATTAGATAACACACATGAAGTGCTTTTGTTCTACGAGGTCTTATGAACACGGATGTGTCGCAGCGACACGTGTCCGGGGCACGTGTCGTGACGGACGGCAGTGCAGCGCCGCTAACAGAAGTCGATGTAACAGTTGACGCGCATCACTATCCAATCCAATCCAATCCAATCCAATAACCACGGATCCGTCGCGCGTGTCCGTCCTAACTCGCTTAACAGTTACGGAGAGTCTCGAGCTATTTTCGTTTTGTTATACTCGACAATAGTTATATATAATTACATTACACTTAACAGTTATATAACGAAAACGTTATGGAGCTAGCGCAGGGTGACGTGTAAATGTTTTGTTCATAAATAGTGGTTTTTGTCTATTTACGTGCTACGTTTTTGTATGTAATCTGCTGAATGTATTTTTTGTAATATTTAAGAAGGCACATAACCTACGTATAATAATCTTGTCAATCAATCTTTATTAAAGTACACAATTATATGAGGCATTGTTCTTAGATTTCAGACCTATTTAATTCATATTTGAATACAACGAATTACTCCTTTGCAGCATGATTGAAGTTTTAGTCATAAATACCTTATTTGGAGCACCTCAAAAGAGGTTGTAATAATCAAGAGCATTCTTTAATATCTCTCACCTATTATACGATACGACAAAATAGTTTTTGATGCAGTTTTTGCAATATGATAATCGATGTCTGGAAGAATCGTTCCGTATATATCCATTCAGTAATTTAAAAGACAAATTTGTAATGTTTAAAATAACTTAAGTTGCATAATTTCATAAAATGACTTCGCTCCATACAAGATTCAACTTGCAAATGAAACGGTAAAACTATCTTTGTAAGCAAAATTCTCCATCAAACTAGTCTGCGTTGTAATTATAACATCCCTCAAATAGACCTATTATGACCTTTGTTGCGTACTCATATCACGGAAATCTTTACGGTGTATCAAAATATATTAACTTGTTAGATATTATCTTAGCGGCAAACGTGGCAATCGTGTTAAGAAATTAAGTACAGCAGTCCTTTTCATCTAGTTATAAGAGCATCTAAATTCTGTATTTTAGGACAAACCTTTTCACGAACGGAACTTTACATATGTCTCCTTTTGAAGTTCTATAGGTACCTATGCATCTCATAAGTCATAACCCTATATTTCCGTAGGACATAGCATAAACCAACCAAGCGGAGATATTTCTGATGCATTCGCCCGCCATTTCACGGCTTATTTGCATCGCCGACGTCTGTACAGACGTTCGTTACAAGTTTCACATCTGCAGTTATTTTAATAGGGCTTACTTTGTCTAACTGTATCCGGGTTACTGAATTTGATAGTTAATGTTGTACATTGAATTTATTGTACCAAGGTTAATAAGATTTTTGAACATAGTAACTCTAACACACTTGAAACACTCTAAAAAAAATAAAAATTATTTACAAAGTAAATCGTACATTGTTACCTAAATATAAATAAATATCATAACAACGCACATTGAAAATAAGTTTTCTGGGAATAGTTACATCGGCATTATAAGCTCGTCAATATTGTATCATTTCATTGTTAAACACATTGTACTGTAATAACGGAAAAAATAATAACGAATAAAAAACCAAACCATGCTATTTATATACGTTTTGGTACATTTCACTGCCCTTTAAAAAACGTAACTTCACGCCTGTAATCCCCGAAGAGGTAGGCAAAGGAATGCAGAGCACTCTCACGTTTCACCGGTTACCTTTAAGTCCCACTATGGAATAGGTGGTGTGCCTATTGCCAGGCATCGGGCACATATCCAGACTCCGAACCACTACTAGAAAATCTAAATTAGAATTTTTTTTGTAGTGTTCGACCCGGGAGTCGAACTCGGGACCTACCGAACGGCACTTGCAACCAACACGACCAACGAGGCATGTTGTATGCATTGAGCACTTGTCGAGGACCTCGCTATAGTATAAATGTTATAAGTAGCTGGAAATTCAATAGACGTAAGGTATATCTACATTTCTCTGCCTAGGTCTTCGATGAGTATAGTCATTTTGTTTTTTTCGTTCAAAAATTTAATATAACTGTTTCTCGTTTTGTAAGACAAAGTATTTTATGAATATTTCTACCCAACTACACAACTTTTTAGCGCCCCCAAACAAGGTTATACCTCCGCGATTAATTTCAGGTAGAAATTTTGCTTTTTGAAAGAATTCAGCAACTGCTAATACATACACTATCTTCCTGCCTTAACCTTAAATACGAGTATGACTGTTTCCATATACAAGAAATACAAAAAGGCGTATTACCAATTAGGGCACGTACATGTCGGTACATGTCGAGGTAAACGGACGATTTATCAGTATCAAATCTCTCAATTTTTTTTTCCAACCCCTATAAATATTCATGAACGGCGTGTATTCGATTACAACCGCTAAATGAATTTTATTACACCCCCGTATAAAGCGTTCGGGTCGTTTTCACGGAAATGAACCTTCAGTCCGCAGTCATAACAACGTGTGTGGAGCCTTATAGAGGTGTGTGTACATTGATGAGATGTTCAATGATAAACGTATGTGAATGATAATAATTAATGAGTGAATAGTATTTTGCTTTACAACATTCTGTGCTTAAAATTCGTCTTGGTAAAGACTTTTCTGAATTCTCTTATCAAGAAATTAACAGCAACTTATCGTTATGAATTTAGTAAAATTTAATTATTGTAGTATTCAGAATAATAATAAAAATTGTCACTTGTTGCGTACCCGCTCCGTTCACCAGCTTGCCATCAGACGATAAGATGATGGCTAATCTAAACTAGTTGGAGTCGAGTACCGGGATACAGCGAAAGTATTTGCATCATGGTGAAATAACTCATGTTACATACATACATACATACATCATACATATCTTCACGCAGGGTCCCTCGCGAGGTAGGCAGAAAGCACTGAGTGCCAAATAACTCATGTTATTAGACAGTAAGGAAGTGCATCTCACATGTATGCAGTTTGTCCCGTGTATTGCTTACTGTGTTCTAGTATGTATGTAGTTCTCTACAATGTGTATGAGTCTATGTCAATTGAAAATAGTGGCATCCAATTGAGAATCATAATTTTCGTGGTTTAAGTTCTAAGCTTCGTGATACGATATCACAAAAATAATTATAATGTTTGTGTAATACCTACGTCAATATTTCGTTAGTTTTGGGAGTTCAATTTATGCGCTTTATTATGAAGAAAAATTTAGGTAAGATAGAAAATAAGAAACAAAACACTGGCAAACATCTTAAGTATTTTATACATATAAATTACACTGGGTACTTTTATGTCATATTGATGACGTCAACTTTCTTAAAAAGCCATCTCGCCGATATGTACAATAAAAC
>DWEJ01003616.1:0-10295 GCA_018245835.1 Mysoria sejanus stolli | reverse complement strand
ATATATAAAAAGTAATTTCACGCCTGTAATCTCCGAAGAGGTAGGCAGAGGAATGCCGAACACTCCCATGTTAAACCAGTTACGTTTACGTCCCACTATGGAATAGGTGGTGAGCCTATAGCCATGCATCGGTTACATATCCAGACTCCGAACCACTACTAGAAATTTTTTAGTGTTCGTCCCTGTAATCGAATCGGAGACCTCCCGATGGGCAGTCGCACTTGCAACCAACACGACCAACGAGGCAGTTATTGTATAATATGTTACATAATACTCATATTGTTATTACCCACACGCCTTCCATATAGTATTATGGTTTGACGCTTATGGTGTTCGTGCCATATCATTGTTATGGTGGCCGATATACGTCAATACTTTTGCTTTCGTCAATGAAAGTAACGAGAGCCTGCTACATGGAGGCGCGGCAGTGTGTCACCCAAGTTCAGTGAAAAAAGTGTGCGATATATACCTATTCTGACCGTGATTCATTTGCTTATTCTGGTCGCATTCTATATTTTGATAAAACCTAACTCGAAACTGATAACACAAATTTTTGTAAGCACACGTCATTATTTACTAATATAATATAACGCCTGTAATCACCTAAGAGATAAGCAGAGGGGTGCAGTACACTCTCGTTGCGCCAGTTACATTGACCATACATCCGTTATGTAAATATTCTTACCTGTATTACTGAGGCTGAGTAAAGTTAGAGTCTGCGACGCTAACGGCACCATATAAAACCAGCTTAACGCGTCAGATAAGCTATTTAACATGTTTACATACCTCCATACACTGCGACGTAATATTGCTACATGCGTTCACCATTATATTGTCTAATCGGTGATTAAATGGAAGATTTAATAGATTC
This sequence comes from Mysoria sejanus stolli, assembly GCA_018245835.1. Lineage (NCBI taxonomy): Eukaryota > Metazoa > Arthropoda > Insecta > Lepidoptera > Hesperiidae > Mysarbia > Mysarbia sejanus. The sequence goes on along the minus strand of DWEJ01003616.1, from coordinate 9,424 downwards.
AATGCGCACGTGACTAACTCTCATACTGTTATGTACATATGTGTATATAAATATGTACATTTGTTGGTATATAGTGTTATGTAATGCAAGCGGTTGGACGCAACGGGTAACCAGCTCCGTAATAACACAATAGGATATTTTATATAATGTTAAGTAGCTGATTTGACCTTTGACCTTTTAATATATGATTTTTATCGCCTGTGATCCTCGAAGTGGTAGGCTGTGTGTAGCACACTCCCACGTTTCACCGATCACCTCTACGTCCCACTATGGAATAGATGGTGTGTCTGTTGAAATACACCACGGGCATACATCTAGACTCCGAGCCACCATTAGAAAGGCTAAATTAGAAAAATCGAATAGTAACTGACCCGGGACTCGATCCCAGTATTGTCGTGTCAGCAACAGTCGTGCTTGCAACCACTCGTCCATTGAGGCTCTTATTTTGATCTTGGAATCTTAATAAATAGTTAAACAGTTAAAATACACTACTCACACGAGCGCATTTTGCAACATTGTCATAAAATTAACATAACTGGCGATCTACGCTAAACTATTTATCACGCTCTCATACGATACACATATAAAACATACTAATCATACATCCATCTGTTCGTCTGTACGAAGTGTAAACAACACTTGACACAGGTGTGCCATGTTGGCGGATCAGTTGACACAAGTAGAGTTATCGTTAGTAATAATCGTATCGTTTAAATGTATTCTTTGTGACCCTTTTTTGTAGTTTAATTGTTGGAACACTTTCAATTTTTAAAAGAGTTATATTGATGGCTGAATGAATATCGATTGGTGGTTGCTTTAGTGCTTAGTTCACCTAGCTGTAGAGCCGTGGGTCGTAGGTTCAATTTTTCACTCGGAAAAACTATTCCGCGTAATTAGTAGGTACTTATTTTTGTGTTGGGTTTGAAACGGATGCTTACAAATATATTTAGTTTCTCGCGTCAATGGTCGCGTCGGGGAGAGTCTCAAAACTATAAGGTATTGTCTTATTGTAGCGCAAAGCCAGCAGCCGCCGCCGGCGTCGGAGTCCGCGCCTGAGCGCGCGGCGCCACGCGGCCGCCGCACCGTGGAGTCCGCGCAGCCCAGCTCCACGCGCGCCGGCAACGCCGCCAGCAAGCACTTCAACTACAGCAAGCTCGTCAACGACCGCGCGCGCGAGCGCCTGCCGCGCGCCGCCAGGGACCTCTACTCCAAGAGCTTGAACCAAGGTCCGCACGTTTTATTTTGCTGTGTGTAATACTTCGCCTCGCTTTGCTTCATCTCACCCTAATTCACCCGGCCTCACCCCGTCTCACCCCATCTCACCCCACCCCACCTCACCCCACCCCACCTCACCTCGCTTGTCACGGCCTTCATCAACTCGTTGCCTTTCCTGTCCTCTCCTGGTATAGCGCGACTACTTTACCACTGTGGCGTACAGGACTCCTCGCAGAATGAGGTTGCGGGTTGCCAGAATTTAGAATAAGATAAATGTTTTTACTATTATACTATTTGCTTGTGGTATACAGCTGTTAAATCTCTAGATGCTAATTGAAATGTGAAAATGTTCAATAAATGTACAATTATTTATCTGATTTTAATGGGAGCGTGATAAAATAAAAAAAATTGTAGTTTATTTTAATTTTTAATTTCAGTGAAAGAAGATTTACTAATCGACTTGGACCTGCCTCCGTCGACGGGCCGCGGCTCGGCCGGCGCCGGCTCTGTCTCCTTGTTAGATCAGCCCATTGATGTGCCAGAAGTCGGTGAGATATATAGATTTTATTCAAACCTTGCTCAACATTAACGTAATCTTTTCATTTTATTCTTTCATTAAAAAATTTAAAACTGCAAAATTAGTATCACTATCCAGTTATAATATTACGTGTCCTCATAGTTTTTGTAATATTCGTTCGTTTCACAGTTACTAACATTTTATTAATGGAAATATAAAATATGTCGTGTTTTTTTTCTGTATGCTATTATTGGTTGCATGGAAACTGCTATAAATATAGATTATGTCCTATTTAATTATTTTAATTATTTTCACTTTAGTAGTGTATATTAAAATAGTTATTATTTACAGCCCAAGAAGCAGATTGGGGCCAGCCGAGCTTGCACTACCTCGCGACGCAGTATCCGACGGCGCAGAGTCTACACTTTCACGCGCAAAGCTTCCCGAACCTCTACGGTGCTAACTCCCTGGACAACTTAGATGTGTCGCCGAACAATCTGCAAGTGCATGCGACCCGCTCGGACCCCTTTGACACCGCGCAGCTCTGGGCGGATGTCGATGGAAACGAATCTCCGAGACCCAAGTACGACACGCAAACTGAATCTCACAGGTACGCCGCCAGTAACATCTCCACGCCCACCGACGACGATACCATCACGTTTAATAACGGCCCACAAACAAGGATGAATAACAGTACACCTTCAAGATATTCAACTGGCAGCGCTGCGAATATTTACTCCAATAGCAACGCTCTCGCAGTGGAGACTCTCGCCGACCTGTCGCTGGACGACAGGGTCTCGGAGTCGCTCAACCTCCGGTCTAAGAACACGAACAACGAGAGCGTGTACGCCAACTGTACTGGCACGGAGCCCACATCCAGCAGCCACGCCGGGCACTCCGCCGATCAGCAGGACAAGTATACGGACTTCCCGATCTACAGCAACTTGGACGCCAGCTCGGCGCAGCGGTTCATCCTGGAGACGAAGGACTACTACACGAAGTTCTCGACGCCGGCGGAGCGCGGCGGCCGCGCCAGCGACTACGCGAAGAACATCTACGTGCCGACGGAGGACGGCGAGAAGCTGCGGAACTTCAGCGAGTCGCTGCAGAACTCGAAGAACTACTCGGCGCTGAAGTACCAGAACGTGGACTACGGGTACGGCTACGCGGGCGCGTACGACGAGGTGACCGACACGGCCGGCGAGGTGTACGCCGAGCTGGGACAGCCCGCGTCCGGACTGTACGCTAGAAGCGTCGGCGCCACGCTGTACGACGAAGTGTACGACGAGGTGTACGAGGAGGCGCCGCGCCCGCACCGGCCCGCGCCCGCGCCGCCCGAGTGAACACCCTGTGTAGTGCCACAGATACCGAGTAGAAGCTGGCCTTGGGTGAACAAATGTTGAGTAGAAGTTCATAGGACGTCGCGTTATTTCGAGTTTTACCTCCGTTAATTGTTCTGACCTTATAGAAGACGTATACGCGCACCAGAATATGTTAAATCAGAGCTACGAGTTAACTTTTTTCCTATACTGGTCTAAATGTAACAATACGGAATTAAATAATCTTGTGTGAATGTAGGCTCGTGCTATATGAATGGGCATGCTTGACACAACGCAAGCAGAATTGCCACTTTGTGTATAATTTCTACTGTTAATTTTCAAAAAATACCTTATATTGCTTGAAAGTAACTAGAAAAACAATTTTAAACTATTAAAAATTCATATTTAAAAATAGATAACTTAATACAAATTTTCATCGCCTATTTGAGTATCTTAAACGATGTATTTCCAAAAGTTTGTGACGTGGTTACCTAACCAATGTGAATTGTGTAATTTGTGGCGTAAAGATCATTATATTATTTACTGAAATATTTGTGAATATTTCAAAGCAAATATTTATTTTAAAGTACCCATGACATTTCTACTCGGTACCTGTTCTGTGGCTGACACTTTTAGACTTCTCGAAAGTTAGCCAAAAAGGATTAACCATGATATTATTAAATGTAGTCACATATTTATACTTTGAAGTGATATTGTTTAGTATACAATTGGTATGTATGGAGTACTGTGAAGCGTGGTCAGTGTTATATTAAACGAAAATTCCGCGAGATATATTTCATTTCGCGTCCAAACGAAACTCATAATACTCGTGACTTTACCACTTATTCACTCATTAAAATTAAAATTGTATGAAGTGTAAGTGCCATCCAGCGCATATGGTAAGATCATTAACAAAAACCAACTTTATTACGATTGAATGACGTTCATATTCAAAAAAAGTTCCTTGCACATTGTTTACTGTATTCTAGAACTTTCTGCTTTACTCTTCCATTGCCTTTGAGGTCAAATTTGCTGGTACTCATTGTTAGTTTCTTCACAAATTGGCTCTAAAACTAAATTACTCAACACAACAGATCTATTCTCATATTTAAAATAATATATATGTGTATGTATAAACAAATTGAATGTAATTTAGAGGCAAGAATTAATTTCTTACGAGTTTATACCACCACGACTTGAAAACTAAATATAAGCCGAAAAAATAAATGATTAATAATAATACATTTATATAAAATTTAACATGTAATTTAAATATTTATCAAATGTCAAAAAGCTGCCATCAAAAGCATACTGTTTCTCGAATTTTCTCGAACCCATAAATGTTCCTTATATTGTGGCCATAAAAAAAATTACTCATTAGTTTTTAATATTTCATTTTGTGTATCGATTTCGTATTTCTCCTCTAAACTACCTTCGATTTATATTAATCTAGTCTTGTACAGATAGTATATCTTTTTTCTTCGGGCAAAATATATTTTTTTATACGTTCTGGACGTTCGGTAGAATCTATTTGAAATACATGATATGGTGCCTCATCACAACGTACCTGTTAGATTAGTTATAGCGCAGTATAAGTTTTAAGCGACATGACAAGTGCGGCATTCTGGGCGAATGTTTATAAGATTGTTTCATCATTTTTTGTATATGAAACGCAACGCAACACTCCATCGATCTGTTCTATACAGCTTGCTGGATGTACAGGTTTGTCGAAAGGTTACTTTTAAACGACAACGTTTAACGACCCAAACACGACCGATTAACATGCCGTCTGAATCACGGAAACGCTGATAAAATTTTGCCAATATATTGTATATGTACATTTTTTGTGTTATTTATTTAACAACTTTGTAAACAGATAAAATAACAGTAGAAAAACACTGCCTGCCTCGTTGGTCGTGTTGGTTGCAAGTGCGACTGCCGATCAGGAGGTCCCGAGTTCGATTCCCAGGTCGAACACTACAAAAAGAAATTTTCTAGGAAATCTAAATTAAAATTCTAGTAGTGGTTCGGAGTCTGGATATGTGCCCGATGCATGGCAATAGGCTCACCACCTATTCCATCGTGGGACGTAAACGTAACCGGTGAAACGTGGGAATGTTCTGCATTCCTCTGCCTACCTCTTCTGGGATTACAGGCGTAAAGTTACGTTACGTTTACTTTTGAATGTTTTGTGAGTGTTTATACACATGGTAATACATGTACAATAGGCGATTTCCGCCACGACCTCGCTGCAATTGGTAGGAATTACATACAAAAGCACCTCGTATAGGTCCTAAACTAGTCGAACCATCTCGTAAAACATATGCGAGTTAAGCTCTTACATATATAACATAATAAAATTTTTCAAACATGTATTAAAGGTTTCAAAACCAATATTACTACAACTCAAAACGACTACAATAAATTTTAATGTACCAACTTTGTCTCATACATTAACAAACAAAATTCTTGCAACAAAACCAAAAATATACAAAGGGGACAAAAAGCATTAAACAACAAAATGACAGCGAAAGGAAACTGTCGCTGACGCATTCACAAGGGACCAGACAACAGATGACGCCCGCTCGTCATTTTTGTTCTTTTGATGCGTACGCGAGCATTTGATGCGTACGCGAGCACGCAAAGCACAAGAACATCCCGGATACATCGGATGTGGTAAAATTCTACACACAAGATACACGAGCGAGTATCTACAGCTTTTGTAATGACATTATTAAAACACACCGCAAGATCGCAAGCATAGAAATAGAGAAACTTCCGTATGCTTTTAATGGCGCGTGACGTAGAAACGAGCGTGACATGAACGGTTTAAAAGTATTAACCAAACAGTAATTAAATGAGCAGTTAGCGAAACAGTTAGAGAACGGTTGGTTAAGAGCCGTGACGAATCAACAAACACCGGCGGTGATGCTGTTGATGGTTGTAAGCGTTCCGACATGGTAGCGCACTGTCCGCCTCAATGTCAATGGCATCTGTGGAGAAACTCAACATCGCAAGCAATGACCGCATGAGACATGCCGCATTTAGAGATCCGTTCGTATTATGAGATTATTATACGACGATGAACTGGATACTGTCATATATATTTAGTACCCCAAAGACACTTCTCATGCAGAATCGAGTCCAAGCGGTGACTTTGATGTAAAGAAAAAAAAATCATCAAAACATTTCAACTGTCAGTAATAAAACGAATGGAACCAAAAGTTTATAGAATCAGACTTTTAAATCCATCCTTGATATTAGGTGCGATAACGAAGCAGAATATGAAACCGATTGATCGGCAGAGATTTATTAGCATAAAAGTGATTTTACTTAAGGATATGTTTAAAGAACATAACATTACGCCGGTAATCCACGAAGAAGTAGGCAAAGAAGTGTAGTACACTGACACGTTTCACCAGTTACGTTTACGTACCATTATGAAATAAGTGGTGAGCCTGTTGCCATACATCGGGTACAAATCTAGACTCCCAACTACTAAAAATTTCAACTAGAAATTCTCATTAGAAAAGCTCAATATTACCCGACCTCGGTTTTTAACACAGGACCTCTCGATCGTAAGTCGCGCTTGCAAACTCGTCCAATCAACGATGTTCTCTAAGGACCCATAAAACGTAACTTCACGTCTGTAATCCCCGAAGAGGTAGGCAGAGGAATGCAGAACACTCCCACGTTTCACCGGTTACGTTTACGTTTCACTATGGAATAGGTGGTGTGCCTAAGGACCCATTAAATTACAAATACGCTAAAATAAAACGAAAACATGTATCGACCAAAATGGCAATTGAAACTCCAGACATGTTAACTAATTTCTTTCACGTACAGTAAGAACATAAAAAGTTATTACAAATTTGTTTTAAATTGCTTAAATCCTATGTATTCGTTTTTACTTACAAGCTTTCCAATGCCGAAGTTGAAATTGAGAAATAACTCATACAATTGTGGTAGGTACAGATTTATGTTCTTTAAACATCATCTTCTCGATACAAAATTGCGTTCAATTATAAACGGTTAAGACTTCAATATCCGTAAGCTTTTATGGCTTTTACCGTTATGGGACGGCCAATCGTAGCAAGCCTGTATCGTATGCTCTTATAAGATTGTGTACCTTTTATTTGCCAATAGTGCTCAACGCTATGGCTTTAATGGAAGAAAGATTTACTTCTAAACATTGAATAATAAACTAGTAATTTAATTGTAATATTTGTAGGAATCTAAAAGACGAGTCATTAGAAATACTTAATAGATACTTGAAATATTTACAATTATTTAATTAATGTTATTAGACCGTTAATTGTGTATGAAAATAAAAATATATTTAAATTTTCCCCTAAATTGTTATATTATAAGTTATGTTACTGCTCTGACTAAAACTTATAACTTTATAATAGATATTTTTTTACATTATCTTATACCAGAATTTAGCTCTAATCCTGTTTTTCAAAAAGGAGAATTGTACCTAACAGCAGAAAGAACAAAAGGTTTAATTTATATCATTTCTATTAACTATACCCAATACTTAATATCAGTAAGGTTCCCATATCGAATCCTTGCGTAACACTGAACACAGCAGATCTCTTAACGACCGCGCATAGCCGGGCCGGTCAGTTTAATGACCGACTAAACTTTAAATAGTAGTTAGCGTCCATTGGCGGGGATGTACGAGCAAGGTTACGGGCAAAACGGCAATGTTGGCATAGGGCCATTCATACACTTCATTCATTGGATTGCGACTAGAGACGACGATTACATTGACGATCGGTGTTCGGAATCCGATGCACTCGCCCGCCGAATGCTGCTCTCGGCGCTGATGTCATAGTCATCTCGCCTTTCACTGATACATTTAGAAGTATTAGTTTATTTATTTTAAATAAATAAATGGTGCTTACAATTTGTACAACTGTGTATCCTATAAATGGATGCTTCAATTGCCAAATCGATTAAATCCATGTTTTAATGTTATTAAATTTTAATATAAAACCTCATCATTAGCTCTAACTATACATATAGATACTGGTAGATCAAAGGTAACATAATCTACATCGTATTTTTGATTTTATAATTTGAATAGAATTTTAAAAAACAAAAATATTTTGTTATTTTTCTCAACTTCTTGTTTTACGGAGTTAATCTATTTGGCAATTGAATAATGTTAATAAACTTAGATGTAGGTCACCCTGACCTAATAATCTCGACACATGGTCCAGCCTCAAACTGTGCATCCTCAAAATATCTCATTCAGAATACTTAACATTATTCTAGTCATGACGAAGTGAGGTAGCGATTTAAATGTATAAAGTTTTTTTTAGGTTGATGAGTCCCACTTTTATTATCCTGTTGGATGCTTGCTGCAAGCTGAACAGCGGGTGGTGGTCCTTATTAAAGGAAGCCTACGTCCAGTAGTTAAGTAAGCGAAGCCGATAATGATACTGAAGCTTGCATGAATACTACTGATGAATACTAATATTTTCGCTACGCCTAACAATAAAATGAATTTAAAAGACAACGTGTTATTACATAGACATTTGTGACGGATTAATATGCGCATCTAGAATTCTAATTAGCCTCTAGTAACATCGATCAATCAATTGGTAACAATCGATTTATTACGGTGTTCAGTGAGACGAGATCAAGCAAAAAACATGGTCAAAGGAGGACGTAAACAATAAACGGCTCCCACGCACAAGTGATCGTGTTTTTACCAATGGCGGCGAACTGAACGCTGGAATAATAAATAATACTTGTGAGAGAATTTTGGACATGCTTCGATATAAGCTTCGGATCGTTAATAACAAATATCCTTGCACAATTCGTATTATAGGTAACTAGTAGGTATATAAAATTTTCATACGCTTTTCATTAAGAAATAACACAGATAATACAAAGATAATTAGAAATTTTTATAGGTATATGGTGACAATTAATATTAATAAGACACAATATTAATGAACACTTCTAAAGAATGACAAAATAAGCAATGAGAAAAAAGCAAAGTAGTATAGATTTATATATTTAAAACACAACGTTCATATATAAAAAGCGACCGAAAAAAAAGGATTCACACGCTACAATTAATCGACAACAACTGATATGGTAACCTCGCTCTACTTTACATAGTGCTTTGAACAAAAAAATCAAAAGATCCACGATATAAATATTATCATTGCGGAGCATACCTATTACAGATCACATATAGAGCGGAGTCTGGTAGAGTTGTCACGAAACTAATAGACAAACAGAAAACAACTATTACGCGTACGATTGTCGATCTATTTCAAATGCAGAAACGGAGCCAAGTGATAATAAAGCCACAAGCAACGATCGGCACTACTTCACTGTACGTTCATAAACC
>DWEJ01003615.1:0-10298 GCA_018245835.1 Mysoria sejanus stolli | reverse complement strand
CATCCTCGTCCCGCTCGGAAACCTCCCTGTGCCTCCCACAACACTCCATCGGATTTCTCCTGCATTCTCCTTTCAATAGGTACATATATATTCCTTTTTTTACCAAGTGCAATAAATTATGCATAACGACGCTGTTTACGACTTAAGCGATCTCTTCCAAAAAGCGTTTTTTTTTATATGATATTATAAAACTAATTGATGTTAAACAATTTACAAATACACGACGCACATAGTTAACAAGTCGTTGAATGACCCAATATTCATAAAGGCGCCATCTCGTAAGTTTATAAATGTTATAATCTCATTTTTTATATCAAACATATTCACCCTTGTTTCATGTCACGATGTATTAAAAACTTTGTACTTACTTCATTAGCATATAATATATTAGTTATACCGTTGACGTGATGTTAAGTAGCAGTAAAATATTTTAGGGAACCAGTAATTGAGGTCACTTATACGTCTTGTGACCATTACAGGCAAATTTTCAAGAAAATTTCTATGATTTCGGTGGCATGCCTAAGTAACTGTTTTTTTTTTAACTTCACGCCTGTAATCCCTGAAGAGGTAGGCAGAGGAATGCAGAACACTGCCACGTCTCATCGCATACGTTTTTACGTCCCACTATGGAATAGGTGGTGAGCCTATCGCCATGCGTCGGGTACATATCCAGACTCCGAACCACTACTAAAATTTTAATTTTTAATTTAGAGTTTCTAGAATTTTTTCTAGAAATTTTTCTAGAAAATTTCTAAATTAGAAAATTTCTTTTTATAGTGTTCGACCCGGGAATCGAACCCAGGACCTCCCGATCGGTAGTCGCACTTACAACCAACACGACCAACAAGGCAGTCAATGTATATGTATGATTTTAAATCACAACTGAAGCTCGGATTATGGAAGTACACTTTGATAAGATTAGTGCAAATTTGTATTAAAATTATATGGCTTTACCATCTGTCAATCTGTGTCAATTCACTGCTGGACATAGTCCTCTCCTAATGAGAGCCATTACGCCCTGAGATCAACTTGCAGTTAATAGCAAATGTGTCTTACCGAACAATAAATAACAAAGATTTAATTAAACAAAGTATTCTATTAATATAACCTAAGCAGATAATCTTTCTCTTTATAAGTCTACAACGTTAAATTTGGCGCGATAATCCAATTTCTGAAGCACCTGCGATAAACGCGTGGGTGATACTAAAAACTAATGACGTCATAACTGTCAGGATCGTCGGTTGCGTCACATCAAGTCACTTAAACCTTAATGGATTCCAATGTCTCAGCAAAGACAGTTTCCGCGTCACTTAACTTTACTTCCGCCGTAACCGATATATTTTTTTTCGCCTAAAAATCAAAAATGTCAACGAAAATATAGAACTTGTTTCAATTAAAGCGAGACACGAGAAGCTAACTAAAGTATATTATGCAATGAGAATTAATTTCGATATCCGTCGTCATATGTTTTGTTACACGTAACAATATGTTTTTTATATTTTTTTACTATTCTCCAAGGGTTGACTGGTGGACAATGCCACTAGGCATTAAGTCCGCCCTTTGTATTGCCTATTAATGGTGATCAATAAGGAATAAATAAATAAATAAATAAAATTCTGATAAAGAGTCAATGTTTTGTATGTTGGAATATAAAATATAGCTATAAAATATTGTGTTCCTGATACATGTGCTCCATTAGACCCAAACTCGCTTCTGCTAAATAGTTTAGTCGTCCGCGATGGTACAACTGCACGTTTAGTTTCGATGTCGTGTCACTTGGGTGTTGATGAAACCTTATGACGACATTCAATAGAATGTGTTTGAGGTGTTATATTACCAATTCGATGACATATTGCTTTTTGATCGACTTGTTTTTGGGGTCAAACGAAATTGGATGGTGTATACATATGAATATCCGTTGACGTATACATGTATGTAATGTATATTTCAGCTACATTTTTCAGTGTTCGTTTTTATATATTACACGTCTAATATAGGTGCGTATGTTATTGTTGTAGGCCAGTATCCATTCTCATATAACATTATGTTACATAATTATGATAACTTGTATATGCTAAGTTGTAATATGATTTTAAGCAGTACGTTGATTTCCATGTAGATTCATATAGAATGCTTTTGGACCAGTTCGTTAGACTTTCCTATCGTACATAAGTCCACAGTAAAACACTTCCAAATGTATAAAACTTTTAACAAAAAGCTAACACCCAAATATTTCAAACGAAATTAAGCAACAGCAATAAGCAAATAAATTGACCAAACCAAATAAATTTGAAAGTCAAAAATCGCGTTCATATTAGAACGACACATAAAAAAAACATAATATATGGTCATATGAACGGACGTGCCTTTATGGAGCAGAATACCTACACACATGGGCGTATCTATTCAAGCGTCATGGATAGGGTGGAGCCCACACAACCACACCTTTATTTATTCTAACGCATAAATAATTCAAAACCGTAACGATACCGAGCGATGGGAAACGCGATAGTGTATAATTTAAATTTAATATGACGCGACCCGATTTTTTTTCAACGGAAATATAAAAAAGTTGTGGTGTCAAAATGTTAATGTTGCCAGCCCTATTACGATTGTGTCTGTTTGTCTGTCATCCTCAGACACAAAACATATGCTTCCTTGATGCTTCAGCACTTTGATTTTCTTTGAAGGCTTAAAACTTTTGTTTTAATTATATTCACTGAATACAGATTAGAGTTAACGACTGCTATTATTTTAAATTTATTTTACGACGTTATACTTAACTTGAATGTCAAATTCATTTGATAGTACATTTTGAAACACCACATGTTTTAATTATATGTAACAGCATTTTTCTTTTGATAAAAGCGAAGGCAAACGTAAATAACAGGTGGACTTTTGGAATAGGAATAAGATTTACAATATCAATTAACTCAGAGGACTTTCGTGCTTAAATGGAGTCGTCTGGGTCGTCTGAGTATTAGCAATAAATCTAGCAGTTGTAAAACGTTTATACTAAGAACAATTAAGCTTCGCGTATTAAAGGCAATTGGGGAGGCGTTTCAGAGGCAACTTGCGTACTTATCTGTACGGTAACAATTATTGGGAGATCAGCCGCTTGCTTGGGTTGTAGTGTGTCTGTGACTAAATGGCTTGGATGCATGTTTTCTAATTACTGTATTTTATTTATTTAATTGTATTTTGTTACACTATTAGAGACTTCAGTGGTACGCATTGGGGACTTAATGCTAATAGCATTCTCTGCCGCTCAACCTTTTGGCTCAGCAGAGAATTTTTTTAAGTTTTTTATTGAATTACTCGCAAATATATTGTGTCATATTGTAAAAGTTTTTTAAATTTTCGATGTTGTAGTCAATTTTCTTATAAATTGTTTTAACAAAACATTATTAACTTAAATAATATATAAATCATTTATTTTTCGCACATATTACGTTGTACTGTTTTATATTTTATCCCAATTTGAACATTAATTTAAAAACAAACCAAAATATTGGATACCAAAGCAAATTAAGACTGAACAACAACGACCCATTCCTGGAATCCTGGAGCAGTTGCTCCTCTGAATAATAAGTACAGCCATGCTTAGTAATACCATACTTATCTTAATTGTATCAATATTACGTAATTATTTGGTGACCATTCCACTAACGATAATTGCCTAATTGTTAGTTTCTTTCCGTTTCTATTGCCGTTTCTATATCCGAGGGGAAAAAAACGAGTTCATTTTGGTCACGTTTTGGTAATTTTGCTGATCAAATATAATACTAGGCTTAGTAGCAGAAGTCAAAGTCAAAGTTACTTACATTTACTGAACAATTTTGGTACTTTCATGATTTTAATTCTTTGTAATTGTTTGTTATTTGAGTCAGGTCGGTAAGGCACGCGATGTTATCTGCCTACCCCATTTGCACCTAGCGTGATAGTATAATATTAATACTAGTAAGAGATAATAAAATTGTAATTGATTAAATCTTTAATCGGAAAGCACGATCTCTTAAAAATACATGAACATAAGCGCTTTGACTTCTCAAAAACAAGTTCTGCTACCAAAATCACTTCCATTATACAAAAACGCTACTTCATTATTTGTAAACGTATTCGTCGCCTTCAATAATATCCATTTCTTAAGAAAACATTCTAATGAGCCGGTATTCTGGTAATGATTGATTCCGTACGAATCGTGTCTCATTACGCTCTCAGATTGAATACACGCTAATGTGAATCACTTACAAACGAATGTAAACTTTATACTCGAAGTTTTATTATTGAAATTTACGCGTACGGAATCACGCTCATAATTTATTGTTATTATACCCAATCTCTATAGATGGTATAGCAATCGTTTGTTTTCTCAGTCCATCTCACTTGTTATACAAAAATTTTGACACGAGCTTGTGTGGGCGTTTCTCTAAAGCACCTTATACATGAAGTACTTTGATACCGTTAATGAAAGCGTAAAAAATTCTTCAATTCAAGTGTCTAAATAGTAGTAAATAGTGCGTTTTGAGAATTAATAACAAATGAAAACTTGATGCAAAATGGACTTAGTAATGAATTAATGGTTCTATTAATTAATGGTTCTATTAATTCATTACTAAGTCCATTTTTCATCAAGTTTTCATTTGTTATTAATTCTCAAAACGCACTTTTTACTACTATTTAGACACTTGAATTCAAGAATTTTTTACGCTTGGATCAATAATCAAGGGAATTAAAATTTGACGTGGTCTAATTTTTCATTGTATATTCTCTTTTGTTTATAGTTGTTATCCAACGTTACTGTCAAATAGCCGTAATTCCTATCACAAAGTTGCTTAAAATTACCAACATCGTCATTAATAACAAGAGTTTTGCCAGTCCACTGTTGCTCAAGAATGTCTCATCAGAATAACAAGGGTTAGGGCCAAGTGTGCCATTCTGGACAAATGCAGGTTAGCATACATCTATAATAATTCTTCGTCGAATCGATAGTTGATATGATCAGCCATCGTGATGAAAAGATTAGTCGCAATGTCCAAGGTGCACCAAGCAGTACATGTTCGTACTTGATCAGATGTATGTAGTCGCCACTCGGGATGGATTCTTTCATGCACCCTACTAAAAAATAATGTAAATATTATTCGTGGAAACCAAATGGAGTGTGAACACATTTCTTTACGTAAAGGCTTACACTCACGTTGCTTGATTCTTTTTTTAGCTTTTTCCTTTGTATGGAATGAGATATCAGTTTTAGACCATTTGTATGCTAAGTATTGTTTGGGTATGTTTTATATATCTTCCTTTTATATAACATCTGTATGTTGCTAAATAGTATACAAAACGTGATATCAAAGTTGGTTCTACCATAGTCACCAGCCTGTTGCAGCCCATTGGTGGGTGTAGGCCTCCCCTAAGTGGCTATGCCCATAACCCTCACGCTGGGCATCATCAGGGCATCAGGGATCTTAAAGAACAGCTTCACGTACCGCCTACGCATTTACAATGTTTTATCACTAAATCACTAAATTCTTCTTTTAATGTAAGTGTTATGGAAATTAGCAAAATCTCATACACTGCACCAACATATGCATGATCATTCTAATCTAGCCAATTATGTTTTCATGGCATTTTCAAAGAATATTCCGTTTGTGATCAATTTTGACAACTAGCACAACTATCATATCTGCTTTATTTATATTTATGTATTGCACACTATCGCATGAAATGACTTAGGCTGCAATTCATCTACAGGAAACTAACATAGAACATATAACTGAGACATTAAATATGGATTAGCTACTAGCATAGAAAAAGCAGTTTTGTCTGATATGTAAAAATTGCCAAAACCTTCCCTAGAACCTAAAGTTTAAATGGTAACATCTTCATAAATTTAACATAATAAAAATTGGGGTTTTCTAGAATAAAAAAGAATAAGGCCATACACTAGACTATCCAAGTTGGGATTTTCGAACGCTACAGACCTTAAAAATATTACCGGCAAAACCTTCCTGTACCGTTTTCCTTTACCATTAATAGAAAGTGGTACTTAATAATAATACCACATACAATTTTTATATAGTCCGAATTACGTGCCAGGATCAGAACTCAAACCATTGGAGTGTGAACCTCAAATCGACCATAATCGATTAATCTTTACCCAACAACGAATTTCCATTTAGCCAAATATAAGGAATCATACCTTTTTTCTACAAAAAGATATGAAACGAAACGGAAAATAATATTGTATCCATTTGTGATACGTTTTTACGCTTTGTAAAGATGTCACTATAAACTGCTTATCGGCTAATCGGCTTACAGTGTCCGATTACACGGAAGTCGATCACTTGGACACCAATTGACGCCTTATCGGTTCCGGTATTATGGTTTTATTGTGGATTGCTATCACACGCTAGTGAAACGGCATTTTTGGTGCGAAAGTAACAAACAATCCCAATGTCACCCAACCAGTCCATATATCCATGATATTTCAGCAGATGAGTTACCATCTGACTACCCGCGCTTGGCAATCGTGGCTAATTATGACCTTTATCTTTCTCATTCTGAGTGTCATCCAGACGTCCAGTATAATCGTCCTGAGCCTATGGCGGTAGGTTTTTGATCAAACATCACTGAAGGTTCTAATATGAGGGTTTAAGTACAGTGGTTCTCCTGTACTATAAATATAGGCTCCATAATTTTATTCTTTTTGAACTTGGAACATAATAAACAATATTTAAATTGGACTGAATAAACGGCCATTTACAAGAATCCAATTCGATGCTAGCGCTGGAATAAAAAGGAACTAGTAGTAATGGAATGAGTCACCAGTGATTTTAAATGAAATAAGCTTGCAGAATAACAAATTTAAATATCGTGCTTATACAATTATGCATAGATCTTATTTGTATTAATATAAGATCGTAAATTGAATGAAATTTGTTAATGTCGGTGTTAAAGTTAAAATAGTTTCTTTACCAAGGGTCGAACGACCTTTTTTCTTAGCGATCGGTATCAAAGGCACTCATCGATGACGCGGCGCGACAATGCTATCGGGTCCACAACACATCGCTATGGTAATATACTGATGCATTCCACGCCTTTGTGTAAATATATATTATGTATGATGAGGTGGGCGAAACTCTTATTGATATACATTCGAACTTATTGTCAATAATATCGCTGCGGCCGTGTTATAAAAGGCAATTTATTCAACCGCGATGGGACAACCGATAATGTTTATGTCGAGTCATATTGATTTTTACGTAGGTTCTGTGCGCGTTGACTTTAAGTAATATGTTGTACATAAGCTTTATAAAGGAAACACACATCTTCTTGCAGTCAGATACTGATAATAGTTGTTTGTGTGTTCTTTTTTGTTTTATCTTTTTTTATCATATTATTTAAAATATTTTATTTATTGATATTATCAGATCCGTTGATCGAGAAGTAAATGGAACAGTCGTGGATTCGATTCCCACGGGACATACATTTGAGTTATGAGCAGAAGTATCATTGATCTGTGTCCTAATCTGTATTACACATTTTATATAGAGTAAATATTGGTCCTTATCACATAAATATAATCTTAGTTGTGTTTGGGAATCGAACCCATGCCCCGTCACGAATCAGGTCAACCAGCCACTGGACTAACGGCAACATTATTTGTGACACCACAAAGCGAAAATTAAAAACTAACATTCAAAAGCATCCGACAACACGCTCGAACAGAATCGATAAATTTCCATCAAAAGCTCATTCGAAACCGTTCTAAAAACGCACCAACCTATTAAATTCCAAACCCTTTAGACCCCGTCAACTCTATCGCCACGACGCACGGTGCCCATAAAATTGGTATTCACCCAAATTAAACGTTGGCCATAATTGATATGAATGGTTGTTTCTAGTTAAACATAATTGGGCGAGAAAGGGGGCAAGTGCATAGTCAAGTTACCTTCGACCCATGTCAGGAGTTATCATTAACTTGTTAAACCTTTATTAATATACACAAGACATCAATGAGTGTATTATTAAACATTCAGTTTATACTTTGACACACAAAAGCTGTACGTAGGACAGTTTGGATGCAGGTAATCTTCAGGTACATGAAATGAAAATCAAGCGAGAGGCTAGCTAGGGTTGTACGTCTAAAAAGAACAGTAATCATGCATTATGTGTAATGATTGTAAGTATTTAATCTACCGTTCGAACGGCGCGGTCTAGGCACTGCTGTATCTCCTAGCAGCTTGTGTTGTCCAAAAGCTGCTAGGACATACAGCTATATATATACAACGTGGGCGGTACGAAAAACTGTACTCTGCGATCCCCAATTTACATGTCCAGCGTTGGGATTATGGGCATAGCACCTCGGGGGAGACCTTTGTTCAGGAGTGGACAGCAATCGGCAGATGATTTAAATTACCATTCCAACGATTGAATATCACAGTGCTGATTTATTTACCCCGGTAGAGATTGAGCTATTTAGTATCTCACTGCTCTCCTTAGGGCTCGGGAAGATATAACTATTAGAATTATTCGTAACTTCACGCCTGTAATCCTCGAAGAGATGGGCAGAGGAATGCAGAACACTCCCACGTTTCATCAGTTACGTTTACGTTCCACGTAAAATATTATATAAATTATACATTAAATAATAATTTTATTATCATTCAGTTGATTGTAAATAATGTAATTTGGAAACACTTAGATAATTTAAAAGCTCGAACACAGATGACACTTTAGTATGATAATAAGATCACCAAAATGTTATTGTGACTCTATTCACATGACTTTCATTTTATGACTTCTTCTCTACAATAAAATGTTCTGATCGCAATATCCGAACAAACGAAATCAGTGCATTATTTTAAATGTGGAACGAATTTTATTACCAAAATAACCAATTTAACCCGTACCTACATCGGCGTTAATGAATGCGAAATACATACAAAGCGACTATCGTCCCCGTTTCTCGCTGTTTCATTACCAGCCCAGGGTGTTTGTAATGTTTAATAAAAGTCATATAAAATCTTATGAATTTTATGTTTATTTTAGTTGAGAGGACTTTGTTTTGTATGTAAAAAACGACACGGTTTTCCAAATTGCCCATAAACTGCCTTAACTTGGGCCTGGCATGTTGATAAGTTTTTATTTTAATTTCTCTCTGTGTGTCTGTGTTACCTTTGAATTTGTTCGCTACGAGACGTAGCGGAAGATAAGTAAAGTTATCTACCCTCTGTCTACCCCGCAAGGGAAACGGTATAACTATAACGGTAAATTAGCACAGTTAAGTATCTATCTATTGCTTACATTATTGTTGTTTTATTAAATTTCGTGCTTTTTTTTGTATGCAAAATATCTGAAGTAAACTACATTTCACGTTATGTTTGGTACAATTTTGGAGTCTGAATTGTGGCCTATTCTGGGACGTTGTTTTTTAATATATTTTTATTCATTCTTCTTCATTTCGCCCAACCCAAAATTTTAACGAAATGTTATGAAGTGCAATGGCAAAGGTTAAAATATAGAGGTATCATTAATGGACCGTCATTTTTGAGCCAAAAAATTCGAATGTAAAAAAATATATTATTTTCACGCGATCTTGAAAAAGTTTTATGAAATTATTTATAGAACGAAAATAATAATTTTCAAAAAGCACGCACCGCCATGTGCCAACACTAGTGATAATAAACTTGTGTCTCCTGCTGGGTTACGTCTTTGAATATATTTGGACCGGCATAATCTATTAGGCTGTAAGTTTTGTCACATTAAACATCCATTGAATGGGTTAGTCCGTAACGGTTCGTTGTAAAATCCATCGTTCATAATTTATGTACGGGCTTAAGGCCGGGGGTTGCCCATTTAATACGAATATTTAGGCAATGAAGTTATAAAGTGCTTTTGAATTGTTTATATCAGTTGGGTTCACGAACAAAAATGTTTTTAAAGGCGCGATGGTCTATCTTTTTGTATGAGCAACATTAGTATCTGTATTATGTGTATCGCTCTACGTAATTGTTAAAAATATATTAAAATTACTGTATCGTTGGCCGATTCGATGTAAATATTTCTGATCTATATTTTCTAATAGAAATTTGTAGTGATCGATGGGCGAAATATATAGTAGGGTAGGGCGGGGCTAAAAGGTCCGCGGGTAAAAAGGTCCACCATCGTTATATCCGAAAATAACAGTCCGCCAAAACTTTTGAAAACCGATGTAGGAAGGGGTTAAGGAAAGAAAACGTACTACACCGTGCCTAGCGACATCTGGAGTGCCGTTGGGTCTAGACGTGATTGCAGCT
>DWEJ01003614.1:0-10299 GCA_018245835.1 Mysoria sejanus stolli | reverse complement strand
AATACATTGCTATCTCATCACTTATAAATTACCAGAATGTCTTTTAATTTGTTAACGACTGACATGCAAAATCATCATATTGTCACATCTGATGTTAAGAGATCGATTTGACTAGGCACGTTGTAATTATTTAATAGGCTTTTCCTAGGCAAGTGTGCTCCATCTTAGGACGCATCTGCGCTTTCCATCAGGTGGGATCGCGGCCAAACGCTAGCCTATCACATAATTTAACAAAAGGTTATTCAGTTTTATAACATGTTTCGCTATCTATAAAGTCTATATTTGCTTGTCGTTGGTGTGCTCCATTCATTTGTGTGTTGTATGTGCAGGCATGTTACATTGATTTTTGCAACATAAA
Source organism: Mysoria sejanus stolli (assembly GCA_018245835.1). NCBI lineage: Eukaryota > Metazoa > Arthropoda > Insecta > Lepidoptera > Hesperiidae > Mysarbia > Mysarbia sejanus. Next base: position 9,941 of record DWEJ01003614.1, on the reverse strand, counting down.
GAATGTCTATGTTGTACCACACCATCTTCGAAGCCTTATAAAGTGCAAATTGTAATTGTGCAATCATTTTATATCATTTATTAGTGCACTTCAGGACACTTGAGGTGCAAAATATAGGTCACCTTCAAGTCATACATTTTTCATGCTGCATGTTTTTCCACCTTTAGGAATGGAGTAGAAACCTATGTACTTCCCAATGTCATCATCATCTATGTGAATCATCTAATATAAGTGATTGTAATCGTCTAAAACTGTATGTTCGTAAGGTTGGCCTGTTGCTCCATTGGTTAGTACATTTGACTATTGAGCTAGGGGTCTTCAACTTGACTCCCACTTAGGATAAATATTTGAGTAATGATCGCTGGTACTTCTTGGTTCTGGTACTCTGTCTGCTTCCATTAATACCTTCCACAAGTCGTCATTCCTCTAAGGGGCTCTAAATTCAGGCTTCTTAGGTTGCACATAGATCTATATTAGTCTTCAAATAAACTTGTATTTAAACTGACACTTTAGATGCAAGTGACTATATTATACAATATATTTATCAGTCATTATTAAATCGTCACACCAGGTTTCTTATGGTGTAGGCAGCGAGTGCCAACTTCCAAATGAGTTTTTTTTAGATTTGTATTTAAATTTAGTATGGTTTCATTTTGAACATCAAAACCATAATTCCGTTAATGGAGGTGCAAGTTAGAAAAGTTTTAGAGGATTTTGTTTTTATTGGTATTCCATATTAGGTTAGGTGAGACTATAATAGGTTTTATCATTAGTATTTTATGAGAAATTTGATTTTTTATGTTATTTCTAAAAGTAGTCATTTTGAAAGCGTTATAATTTTTGTTTACCTAAAATACGTTTAAGTTTCTGCCAAATCACGATATCACATCAATTAAAATGCTAAATATTAAATTTCAATATGTCATCCGAAAATTACTATTAGCTCTCAATTTCATAATTGATAAAGTAAACGTTAAACTTTTTTCCATTCAATTTATAAAATTCAATTTCCAAATATAAGATAATTTTATGTTAATTTACTATATGCATAAAATAATAATTTCAAGGAAATTTAAATTCATTCACCATCACTTTGAAATTTAAGAATCCCATTAGTGTCTTCTTATAAAAATTACATACTTTAAAAAATTACATTCGATTTCAGATACAATTTTGTTCTTTCGTTTCGTTTACAATTTAATTAAATTTGAATTATCAAACGAATTTCATTAATAATTTTAAGACATTCCAACATAATAAGAAATTTAACGACAATTTCTAAAAGTGGTTTGGGTGATGTATGTCGTTGTCATGTAGTAATTAATTATTGCATTGCTCGGCTCAATAAAATATTGATAAAAAGTGTGTGTTTCATTTATGCGGGTAAATATTAGCATACTATGCTCTCTCTAATGATAAGACATTCATTACCACACAATTAGCACCAGTTAGCTGTCGCTCGCTATAGTGCAGAAGGAAAGCTGAACGCTTGAGGATTCTCTATTGTTTTGTAGGACGTGACGTGCTAATTGACCTGCAACTATGACCGTAACCTCTGAGAGGGGGACGAAGAGTGGGGGGGGGGGGGAAATGAAAGTACTCAATATTAGCCGACACATTATATGTGACACTTGTATTATGAGGCAATTTGTCAGTTTTACCGGTATGTGTATTAGTCCCTATTCATGTTTATTAATTTTTCAAAGTAATATAAATAAATATGCTGTACTGAAAAATTCAAATATGATTTTTTTAATGCCGGATGTTTAAGTGACTTTTACTTCTTTGGCAAACATTTTTTTTTGTTTCAAAAATCTGTATTTAGTATTTCTATTTATTTACTATATAGATACTTATATGTAATAATTGATTTTAGTTAATCTTGTACGAGGCTAAAGAATACCTTTCGTGTAAAGAGCCTTTTAAGTCTTTTCCATTGTAAAAAAAAAAACCAGTTACATTGAAAAATAATTTATTCTTCATGATTTGCTATTTACTCATCTTTATAATATTTAGAAAATCTTCAACAATATTTGTATATTATATATTAAGAAACGTTTACAGTATAATCATTGCTGGATTGTTATTTGGCATATCACTGCAAGACTCGTTTCAATACGACGGCGTCACAAAATAGAAATATAGGTAAATAATTTAATACAATTTTCCATTTTTTTTTGTTTTTACACAAACGCAGTAATGCATTTTTTTTTAACTGTACAATAGTTGTGTAGAATGCAGTTAAAGTCGGGACAGTGGTGTGGAGCGAGACGGAACGATGTAATGTGAGCCCGCGCGCCACGGGAGATACCCCCACCAATCGCTAACACTTCGCAACGATTATTATAACAAGACAGACAGAACGAATTTCCTTACACCTCACTTTAGTCTACCGTTTTTAAGTGGAAACAAAAAAGAATATAAAAATGCATAAACGCACTAAGTGTTAACCCTAAAAATACATCAAAAATGGAAGAAAAAAAATAATATTGAAAGGAACGGGATATTATTTACAAGTTTCAATTATTAACCACGGAAAGCTTAATTAAATCGGTTCACTGATACACTACGCGATCCGCTCGTCGTACTCCTTATTTCTACTACTATGAGAAATTATAAATCAACGACGCTAACATACGTATGTAAATTCAAATCTAGACTATCACAGCTTACGAGAAGTACAAGCGGGATCCATCACGAGCGTCTGTCAACACCCATTCTCACTATAAAACCTTAAGTTACGACACAGGGAGCCTCGGGCAAGATGCGTTCCACACTGAATCACACATAGGATGGCGAGGCGCCCAAATCACAGAGTCGAATTTCGCGCGGTCGTCTCTCGCGATCGTTCAACGCGTAGATCTTGAACACGCGCGTCAAAAGCCTGTACTACAAGGGCGTGTTCTCGCACAAGCGGGCGCACTCGCCGCACACCAGCTGGCCGGCCGCGTGCCGCATCTGGCACTCAGGCTTGGTCAGCTCCACCGCCAGCAGCACCCGCGCCTCCCGCCGCCGCTCGTCCCGCTCCTCGCGCTCGCGTTCCATATCTACATTCAGCTCCGGAGAACTCACGCTCGTCGGGAGATGCTTCCGCCGGCCGGTTCTGTATTCTAAGAATAACTCTCGGTCGCGCCTCAATAGTGGCTCGCTCGACGGTTTCGGCTCTTCTCTGTACTTTTGCTTAGGCATTCCGGCATTCGATGTCGTCGGTACGGGACTCCTAGGCGGTGTAGGTGACTCGATGGTGGGTGGTGGCGCCGGCTGTAACGGTCTGATCATGGCGAGGAGTCGCGGGGGTGGGCCCCTTTCGATCATGTTGATGTGTATACCTTCAGGAATGTTCACTGGAGAATTCCGTCTTGAGTTGACAGATCTCTCTGTCGGTGTGTAGTATATAGACATCTTGCTTTCGTCGTCCGCCAGCGGGTTGGGCAGCGTCGACAGTTTCTCTATTTTCGTCTTAAGATACATGTCAATCACTTCCACGTCCGGGTCGAACGCCATGGAGTCGCTCCGGCCGCACGAGCCGCTGCGACAATTTTCAAAGTACAAACTCGGCAGGTTCTCGAGAACTTTGTTCAAGGTCTGCTGCTGGTACTTGTAAGACTCGCGCAATCGTAAGATTTGGTGAGCGCTAAATTTCCGTATTTTATTGCGTTGGAATACGTAGTTCTCTCGCACCCAATTCAACTGAGACGTGGAGTATTCTCGGACGCGTTTCACCTGTACAAACAAGTAAGAAAAATAAGTACTCGTTACTGCGTAGATGCGTCGAGTTTTATTCTTGAGGTACACTATGTAAAAGCCATTGCTGATGTAATTCGAGTAGATATGGTAAAATTATCTCGGTCAGTACAAGGTCGTATCACATAACGCACGTGCACTTTACGCATTATGAATGTGTAAGTAACTGGATAGTGAATAAAATTAATCCCTGTAAATTAAACATACACACCTGATCGTAATATTGATCTTTCATCGCGGTCAAGTGATTGGTGCCGATGTCTCTGAAGTTGCGGAGATGTGTAGCTTGAGTAGAGTAACTGTTTTGAATCCATTCCATTTGCTGTGTACAGTTGTCTTTTATGCGATGAACCTGTAAAGTTATAGTCGACGTCACCATGAGGCATGCTACAACCTACGGAATGTTTTCACAATATTTTTTTCATATTAGCTTACTTGAATTGCATAATTTTCGCGTAGTTTCTCCAGCTGTTGCCTCTTGTACTGCTCAATGTTGTCCAGCATACTGTAGATTTGTCTGGAGCGCGGCGCATCCCGATTGATACAAGTGCAACAGCTGCAACAGGTTTCCAATAGCCGAAACCTGGAAATAAACAGGTTTCCTCCTCTTCATCATCCTGAATCACTTTATATAACATTAAAAATTGAAAATTAGTAATCAATTATAAAGTTAACAAACGAACCTTACGAGTAACACTTACCTATAGAAAATATAACGCAATGCTTGTACAAGTAGAGTAAGTCCCAAGAAAGCTGCTGCACATATGGCTCCACAAAGCAAACTGTATATTTTAATTTCGTACATAGTCATCGGATCAATGTTCAATACTACTTCTGCGGATACATTGGCTGATGGATTTGATGCAAAGCATAGATATATCCCGCTATCCTCTCTATGAATATTACCAATGAACAAAGAACCGTCATCTAGGACTTTCACTCTTGAAACAGTATTGTCTATGGGATGGTAATTCTTATCGTGAGCAACGCCGTGTTTATGGAATATATCCGGTGTGAAAGAATCAGGATTCCAATGGAAGACATCTCTTGTGGGTGTGACCCAGGTAATTGACGGTGCGGGATTTCCATCGTATTTGCATTCAAGCAATGCATCCCTTTGTAATCTCCTCAATATTAGGGGGCTGCTATGTACAAGCCGCGGGGCTTTACAATTAGTGTGATTCAATATTGGTAACATGTCATTTGGGTAGGTCATCCCACAACTTAAGTCTGACTTAATTATGTCCTTCCTTTTCTCCGCCCAACCAACGAACCACTCCATCCTACAATCACACGCCCACGGATTCCCGCCTATCCTAAGCTCCTCTAATTTATCTAACATTTTTAATGACAACGGCAAAAATGTCATAGCATTTCCGCTTATGTCCAGGTGCGTTATCGTTGGAACATCTTGAAATACAAAAGGTTCTATTTCACTTAAAAAAGAGTTGTTCCTTATATATAATTGCTGTAAATTACTTAAGCCTTTGAAATTAGTATTATGAATAACAGTTATATCAGTATGATCGAGGTAGAACGTTTTCAGATTCGTGTTATGCTGGAATAGTGTGGCGGGCAGCATCTTCAACTTGTTGCCGCCCATGTTGAGCCACTTTAACTTGATGAGATTTTTAAAAGCATCGTGTGATATGTTTAGTAACTTATTGTAGCTCAGATTCAACTCCCTCAGCTGTTGAAAGTAATCGAATAAAGATTTCGGTAAATAATCTAAATTGTTGCTAGATATATCAAGTATTTCCAATTCCGTCAGATTGACTAGAGCGTTCGAGGTGACTTTGACTAGGCTATTATTGTTTAGGAACAGAGATTTCAGTTGGCGATTAGGTTTAAAAAAGTAGTCTAGGAATGTGGCGAACTTGTTATAAGATAAATCCAAGTATTGCAACCTGATCATAGGCCGGAAGACCTGGTAGGGAATGACGTGGAGTTGATTGTGTGATACATCTAGTACTTCCAGATCCTCTAGATCCGCGAAGGTGAACCTCGGGATGTCGTCGATCTGATTCCTCGATATATTCAGATGCTTTAGGCGGCTCAGTCTCGCAAATAGTCCGTGTTCAGTCCTTTTGATTTCGTTTCTGCTTAAATCGATGTACTCTAGGTTGTGGAAACCAGTGAATAGATCTATTTCTAATACTTCAATGTGGGAGTCAGTCCAAGATATCTCTTGGAGTTGAGTCCCGTAATCGGCTAGGATAGCTCGGGTGAGCTTGTTGCCAGGGACCGCTGTGGCGGAACATCTCAGTCGAGCCTTCGTGCAAGTGCAAGTGGAGGGGCACGCCTGCGCCCCCGCGGCTGCGCAAATTATTGCCAGCGTCAATATTTTGTGCAGCAACCGCATTATTTTACAACCCTCATAGTCTTATTGACTGAAACAAGAGAAAGTTTTTTTTTATCAGGGCATTAGCATTCTAATTATCTGTATTAGTTCACGGTATCTTAACGTTTCCAATTACATGATTACTATAATAATAACGCGACTTTCATTATGTTTATACCAAGATAACTAATATACTTTACTCATTAATCTTTGTTATACTACTTTTATTATTTTAGCTTTCCTTGGTTGATTTTATTTTCACTTGACTATATTTTTTATTATAATTAACATTTGAGTGGTTTAATTTAATTGTTTTAATTAGTTTTATAATTCTTGGTAAATTTGGTAATTTCATACTTAGCTTTATACACTTTAAGTTAATTGACTAATACTTGTACAATGATTTTGTTGACTGAAACCTTAATATAAATTGGTAATGTTTAAATAATTTCGAGAAATTCTACGTTTGATATTTTATTTTATGCATATGTTTGTAATATAAATATTTGAATGCACCTATCCTTATAATTGTGTATGTAACAAGTATATAATAAATAGGATTGAATACAAAATTTGTGAAATGTAACGCTTGGCGGACGTAATGTAATCTTTAATATTTATTGCTGCTCTCGATTCAGATTATTTTACGGTACCTACATAACGAATTATTACGCGTATCGAGATAATAATATTTAGATGTGGAAATATTATGTGTTGAATATTCCTTTATATTAACTTGTTCATCAATGTTCACAAAATGTTTACGCTAACAAAAAGTGTTCATCCAACTCGTGCTAATTGCTCTGAGACCTTGATAGACTCAAGTTATTGTGTTTCCATTCTGTGTAATCATTTCTGTTACTATATTGTTCCTTATGAATTACACTAAAGTTTTCGCGTTCGATTTTATTCGTAACCAATTTCAGTTGTTCATATTACTATGTTCGATTTTGAATTAGTTTACAGGGGAATTATGATTAATGTTAGTCTATATAAATAAGGTTTAAAAGTTACTAATGATAGTTATACTTATGCTTTGATGACATGTTTGTTTATGTGTAAAATGTAGGTATTTAAATAATTTTCAGAATTATTGTTATGTTGTTGTATAAGTAGGTGTAATTGGTCATTGCAAATCGCAACGCTTTTTTAAGGTATCAATCTAAAGTAGACTTTTCTCAAATATCTTTTAATCATAATAACGTAGAGTGAAAAATTTATTTTGAATCAATTTTCACACAGTGCTAGAAGTATGTAATTTTACAATTTATAATTGTTTATTGAATGTGGTTATATATGACAAGAGACTAGGGCGGTAAAGTAGCCGAAACCATTTCTGATTGTACTCAATGTAACTATATAGGTCATTATTTAAAATGTAAAGTAACAGGTAGGTATGAGGAATTATGTATAATTTATTGTGAACATGTACATGTGGCCAATTGAATAGATAGGTTGCAATATGGTACACACGCTACGAATTAATTGTATACGCGCAGCCACCGACACACTGTTGCTAGTCTAAGCCGTCTGCTAGCTCAGTCCACTACACCGCACCGCACCGCACCGCACATTCCTCGCGGCCGAAACACACATCTATCACACACAAACACTTTGTTTAACATTAACAACACCGCATTTACCTAATACTAGTCCACATTTCACTCCAACTTGCATAATCCACGTTATTTTGTACTGACAACAGATGTGATTTCGCCAACCATGGTGTACTGATGGACGCGCGTTGCTACGATGTCATCACACATTGTCGCACGACATTTCTGTACACTATCACACCTCCGCCAGGCGGTGTGAAATGTGCATTAAAATTTATTGTTCAATTTTACACATACAAAAACGAAAGCTCTCGCGACAATGAAATGCGCTGTCACTACGTCGAAGGCGAAAACTAGAAAGAAATAAATGGAGGCGCTGCGAGCTGCGCGGGCCGCGCTCTCTTTCTGCCGCGCGGTTCTTTGTTGTTACCGTCTCGCTCGCGCATTAGTACGGTCAGCTGTGGGGGGCGACGACAGCCGAGCGGAGCCGAACGTAGGCGAAAGTGCTTTCGGAAGCGACGTGTATTCGCCCGTTCATTCGGTCGGGATTTTCTCGAGTTCGATGAAAAGCAACAATTTGAACAAATGTATAACATTATAGATGTTACGGCAGGGCTCTTGGTGCGTCCCACGTAAACGTAACGCCATAAACGTAACCGTGAAAATTTTTAGCGTCATTAATAGCAGCCATTATCTTTTTGTTTCTAAAAGGAAACATAATAAAATATAAAAGATATAAAAGTAAAAATATACAGGATCATTAAGTAAATGATAAAAAAATAAATAGCATTAAAAGCAAATGAAGTAAACATTTTAATTTTATTTTAGTGCCTCTTATTGAGCACAAATTAGTAATTGAATATTATTTAACTTTGTAATATTTTATGTTTTGCTTATGTAGTTTGAAGCATTTTTGACGCGAAAACCGGTTTTATCTAAACCCGGTTGAGATGTTACCACAATGAATATTAATTAGGTAATAATTATTTTGTTTCATACTGAAATTACAATATACAAAGTTATAACATGATATGCTTAAAACATTTTTTTTTATTTGGGTCACGTATATCTGTTAAATGGATGTTCATAAACTAATTTTTAATAAATTCATCTATACATGTACTTCTGATTTAGCCACTGTATTGAATTTTGAAATTTTTTATAACAACGCATAACGTTGGACTATTACATTCCTCTGTCTATCCATTTAGGAAAATACATGTTAGGGAATACATTTGTAAAGAAAGTTGCGTGTGAAGCTAACATTTGTGATTGTTGTCAAACAACGGTTTGGACAATTTTCGATTTTATCAGTCGTCGATATTTTTTTATGTAAGAACATTGTGTGCATGGGGCTATGTTAAGATGATTAGTACCCACTTTTATCTGTATAATAAGCTGGCCACACGATTCACGTGCTATTTTATCTCGCTCTTGCTTTTAAAAGTGCAACGCGTAGATTTGATTATGGCCAGCACGACTATGACGTTTTTTTTGCGTGCCCAACTAAGCGTTCTAATTATGAATGTTTACGCGCGAAACCTGTTCTCGGCGACATTCATGATGGCGGCCGGCGCGCGTCACAGGGTGCCGATTTCTCAAGGAGCACATACATTCATTTGTCGCATGGACACCTTAACAATAACATACATATTAGTATTCCGATGTCGTATAGTCACGTGATTGGAATCGCGCACGATTCGTCCCTATTGTTATCAAGATCGCTTATCAGATAATAAATTTATATTTTCTTTTGGCCAAACCCGATTGAACATTTTGTACTTAGTACTTCGCACTTAATTTAAAATTTAAATACTCTATTTTAACATGCTATACGGATATTTATATCTCTTAATTGATAAGGGAAAAGTTGGGAGGAGACGATGCAAAATGTTTGGTTTGTAAAATTTTAAAAAGTTTATTTTCAATATTTTCATATTGCGAGGGTTCCTTTAACATTATCATAGACGTCGTAACGTAAATGGTACTGAAATATACATTAACGTGAAAACAGTAGAGGAGGCTAATAAAAATAGCACTCTACGTTTTTTTATGACATTTGAAAGGCCAATATTCATATGTGTGTGTATCTAACATAGTATTATGTGCGACCTATTTAACAAGACCGTGTTGTATGCCTTTTAAATTAACAATTTTTTTTTTTTCAAGGATTTCGAAATCTCTCATTTATTTATTTATTTATTTATTTATTTATTTAAAATGTTAGTAAAAGTTACAGATTAATAGTTAAGTGAGGCATTGTATGCCGAGCTAGGTATAACCTGTGTTACGGCATACAT
>DWEJ01003613.1:0-10301 GCA_018245835.1 Mysoria sejanus stolli | reverse complement strand
GTAGAACAGAGGTAGACATTGATACGTAAAACGATCTTCTAAATAATATAAATATATCCTATTAATCCTTTTAAAATCTCATTGATATTACGTTAAAATATATCATTCAACACAATACTAGACATTTATCTTGGGTGACAAAGATGTATACTTTGACGAAGTATAAACTGGATGAAGAGTTTAATAAATAACTCGGTTTAGTTATTTCATGAATAAGAGCGACACGGTGGACTATTCCAGCAGTTGTGGTAGATTCTGAATTAATTGCATGAAGTCCCAATGTAACAATATTTGAAAAAAAAATGAAATAAAAAGCGAGCTTGCATATTTTAAAATAAGAGTGTATCTTTAAAGGTTTGTTGGATGGAAAGAGCATAACATTATTAAGAATCAATTCTTAACAACAGCGCGGGCATTCATTGTGAATGCGTCAGTTAATATAGTCAATGTAATTAGAGTGAACAAATCATTTTAATAAGGGTAAACAGTTACATAGATACTACATATTATATAAGATATGTCATGAGCCTTTATATTCAATAATAATTGTACGTTTATATTGCTTGAAATAAAAACATTATTGTCATGTCCGTGGTCTTCCATCATTGATCCAACTTAATCCTCTGTCTAAACCATCCGCCCCGAGTTCTACCTTTATGTCAGTGTCAATCAAAAGCGACAAATGAAATAGCACCGGCCGTTCGCCGTAAAGCAGCCCAGCCGCACGCAACTTCACCGTTGTTTCGTCGTACGCAACGCTTCCACCGCTCACGCGCTGTGAATTTTGATATTGTTCACTGCTAGCTCGTGGGTGCCTTGTTTCTAATATGTTTCGTTACGGATTATGAAGGACGTATCCGTTTCGTAGAGACACCTATTTTTCTTTACCAGAACCAGAAGACATTTTCTCCATTTCCTTAGTGTTTCAGGAAGGGAAATTAAACTAGTCTAGGTTTGTATATAAGTAGATAATGTAGAACAATGCACACACCAATTGTGGCGGCGTTAACGACATGGGTGTTGATGAACTTAGTGGCGGTTAAAACCTGGTTACTACGCTGGCTCAACGACCCGAAGTGAATCTTGGCCCCCGACATCAAAGTACGCCATTCTTCTCTATTTTGTGCCATACTCGATCAATCCAACGACCGATCAGGCCAACGACCAATGACTAACAGTGGAAGTAATGATAATGATGACATAAAATACGAACGTTTTGTGACTTGTAAGTTACATATATTTATTGTATTGGTACTATAGGCATGTTCATAATGCTATTGTGACATTGATTTTGGTGAAAATATTCCATTGTTTAACTCGCAACGCGCATTGCTGTTTGTTGGAATTTGTAATACACTTTCTGTCGATAAATTATCCACTTCTTGGAACGACGTTAAGGAAAATACTATCGGACGAAACCACTTTGTTATGTAGGGAGAAATAATAATATGTTATGTTAGTATGGGAAAGTATTTCGGACATCTTTTAAATATACCACTACAAAAAATCGTTAGGGTCCGTTTATGTTGAACTTGGTACCGCCTCAACTCAGGTATCTTATTTCGGGATATCCCGACTAATATTGGTCTTATCCGATTCACTTCTTCATGAGGTTGCAGCGGGGATTGATTTATAATCAACCCATTAATCGGTGCACGTTTGGAAACGAATCATCTCTTTCAATGAGCACGGAATAGGTTAAAGGTTGTTTCGCTTTGTCTGCAGTATGCAACCCAGAGCGGGTTGCAGACTGCAGAATATTTATTTATTTCGGAAGTTTAAGGTGTTCAAGGTTCCGCTTAATACTTATCTTCGCCGTTACAATAAGACGTATTTAATCTTTAGGCACATCTATTTTATAAACATGGACGCTGGTATCCGAATCCAAAAACCCGGGACTGAAAACCGCTAAACTATTGTTGTTTCATACAATTTAAAATGTAAATGAATTAATTTAAAAAGCACAATTCTCAACAGCTCCTCGAACATGAATACGAGATTACACTGGAACTGTCCGACCGTCTTCCTGCTACTTAACGAGCGTGACGACGCGAGCGGCATGACGAGCGAGTTCCTTGCCCCCCCCTCCCCCGCTCCCCCTCACCCTCCGCTTCGGGTGGCGAGGCTTATCTTGGTGGGTGTACTAAGCCACTTGTTATGGGGATTCGTAATTACATGTTAGATGCCATAGCTTCTGTTATGAAAATCGTGATTTTTTAAAGTAAGAAGAAGTTTGAAGGGAAGGAAATATAAAAGTATGAAAACAAGTCATTATGTATATACAAAATAATTAGGGCTACGGATAGAAAAAATCCAAATTAACATAGTTACATACTATCTGGCTACATAACATATACTTATTTAACGCAAGTGTATAGATATAATAAAGATTTTTCCAATGCGATCTTTTAAAAATTTTTTTTGTCTATATTTTATCCCATATACCATTTTTCTGTGAAAGACCTATCACAATGGTACAGTAACATCGAAAATACTTTAAAAGCTCCAACTGGATAGCACACAGTAGTAGTTTTTGTAACATTATTAATACATTAAATTAAGTCATTCTTTATAATGAAACTTTCTACTTGATTGTAGTCCGACAAAACTTAGTCACGTTCGACACGGTATTGAACCCGTGACCCCGTGACTCCACAGGTCAGTTAACAAGTGTTAAGCGCAGGTAGGAATGTCATGTAAGCGTCACATAGACAGCGATCGAGTGATAAGCTATCGTAGTGTTGATAAGCTATTTATAAAGGAAAAAGTTTGACTACGTCTGGAATACTACGTAATCCTTGTTTTCTACAAAATAATAGGACTATTTTATTAGAGTAAGCATACTATTTCCTTACAGTATTTAAACTATTCAGCTAAGGAGCTAAGGCTCTCGAAAGGCTTTGATAGTCGGCTTTGTCTGTTATAACTGCGCTAGGTGTCGCCGTAAGGGCGCTAAGGGCATCAGAGAGTTAACATTCGGTTACATAGTAAGTTACGACCAGATACCCCCGATAACCTGTAGAAGGAAGCGGAAAACTGGTAATCTGAGAGAGCGGTTGAATAGGAAATGCCCTTAAAAAGCATCGAAAAAGCTCGTTTGTCCAATACAATTATATTTTATATAATTCAATATACGTTGATATATAGAACTAACTTAAAGAATGATAGAATTTATCACGTCACACGCATAACAACCAAGTTTGAATCGTATGTTAATTATGATCGTTTCGATTCATTGACGTAGGTCATCCATAGGCTGCCCCAAAATATCGCCACTTATTTACTCCCATGTTGTTGGAATTTAACGATTATTATCTGAGGTTCTGATCACTTTGCGTACAAAGTACAAATTAGATTTGGACTAAAAAAAAATTAGTAAGCTAAACTAGCTACGCTACAGATCCATTTGAATTAGTTGCACTCAGGTTCAACCGCGAAGAAAACACGGCCTCATCAGTTCCAATTATATCTGTAGTTAGTACTTCATTGTTCGTGTTGGTTTCACGCGCGACTGCCGATCGGAAGGTCTTGGGCTCAAATTCCCGGTCGGGCATTATCAAATATTTTTTTATTTAGATTTTCTGGTAGTGACTTGCGAGTCTGGATATGTGCACGATGCATGGCGATAGGCTCACCACCTATTCCATAGTGGAACGTAAACGTAACTGGTGAGGTATAAGAGTGGAATTACAGGCGTGATGTTACGTAATTATATAGTCTTAAAAAAATGATGTATACCTACTTTAATTTTATTATAAAGTGTTTTAAATACAATTTAAATAGCAACATTAAGTTAAATTGTTGCGCTGAATTGACACAATCACAATTTCCTCACCATCAGTCTGGGTCCATTGGTTTAGACGCTATAAGGTATAAGTCTAGATGGTAGATACAGCCTACTTAGCTATAGGTGCGATCTATACTATAGGGTAATAATAATCGTGCCCATTTTTAAGAATATTGCACGCACGATAAAGTTAGCGATTTGGCGTATTTAAAATTTGTGTATCCTTATAGTGTAGAATGTAAAATTTATAAATAAATTGTAACATTAATATGTGAAATAAGATTAAATAGAGCTTTTACTGTTTACGATCATACTGTTAATATCAAAAATATAATAAATTGTAGTCAAACATTTATAGTGGTCCTCTAAACCTTAAATAAATTATGATCTATGGTCATATTTCGACAACCTCTGGACCGCTAATAAAAATAAGAAGCTAAAATTCACATAACGAATGTATCTGTTATTATTATATATTTACACCGCCCACAGGAACACGTTCATGTGATCAAAAAATCCTGATATAAGTTATTAATTAAAACACTAAATATATCTCCTTCGTTTCGTTAAACTGTAGTTAGAGCAAAAACTATTCCGTCTCATTACCGCTCGCTCGCACGTCAACATTCTCGCGTTTCGTTGTTGCTGAGACAGTGACCGAAAGTGATCAGATAAAATCGTTGGCGCGGGAAATGTCCCAAGATTCGTGCCAAGTGCGAGATTTATGGACACGCTAGTCTTAGTTCTGTTAGATAGTGGAATTCTGTGCTAGTGTTGGAATTCAAAGGAAACTTAGATAACACGAGTTGGCAAACACTGGGCGAGAGGTCCATGCTCAATCTATTGTCTATGCTAAACGACTTATTACTTAATTTATGGTCTAGGCTTAATCACTTACTCCATTAAGTTCTATAATTTTTTTGTGTTGTTGTAAACTAAATTGTTCTACTTTTAATTGCTATCGTTAGGTCTTATAGACGTCTTGAAATCGTCCGAAGGATTCATAGGGTGCTAGACCATATCTCTGTAAGTGTACATTACAACAGTATGGTAGGAAACACTACAGGCCGTCTACGATATGCAAGCGAGACCAGTGCTCTTGTGCGAGTGAGCCATTTGATTATATAGCACACAAAATGATTGATACAAAATTTTTCACTCACTGAGTGTCAAAAAGTTAACTAGGTCCTGTGTAATTATTTTTACTACGACCAGGCAAATCTTTAGCGTAAAAAAAGCTATCTAATGTAGGCGTTCAATTATATATTTATGTTTTAACTACCCATGATAGATGCATTAGGTTAAGATCACAAGAACAACGTAGAGCCTACCTCTGTATGAGTCCAAGCCGACAATGCCTTCGGTGGGGTATCAGGTGCGACCGCGCCAAGTCTGCCTCTCTTCCTTGCTTCCTGGAGTATTGGAACTTTGGAATTTTTATCCCCTGACGAGAGTATCACTTCTCGCTCTATCTGTGAATTCAAATGAAAATGATAAATAACAGTATATGAAGAGAAAATGTAGAGATAATACTGGTAAAGCTGGGCACGTCTGAAATAATACTGGTAAAGTTGGGCACGTCTGAAATAATACTGGTAAAGTTGGGCACGTCTGAAATAATACTGGTAAAGCTGGGCACGTCTAAAATTAATATCAGGCACGTAAAATGCTTAGCTGACACCCAATTTAATATTCGTTTCTCTACGCATATCTCTATTTGTGAGCTATAGAATAGGATTTTTTTCCTTAGCAAGCATAATAATTACCTAATACGTACTAAAATATTAAAGTATATTAAGAGCCAGAAATAGAAATTTTATTTAGCGTAGAATTTATTGAAGTCTCATTATAGTAACAAAATCTCTCTAAAGGATTATAAAAATTAATCAGAAAAAAAGGCTCACCAACTTCGGCCATTGAACTGTAAGTCCACAGGATTATTTCAAAATTTGATTTCAAAGCGTTAACATGCCAAGGATCGAGGAGCTTTCCGGATATTGAACAAAAATGCGTATAAATAGAGGTGTAGTTATAAGTATTATTTGTTTTATATTAAAAAAGAATACATGAAAACACGTTAATGGGAAAATACGTACCAAATAAACAGAAAATATTTTCTTTCGAAGCATAAAAAATTTTAAATGACTTCACAACAAAGTTTAAACGAACGCAGTACATCGCCATCACAATAGTGCATGTAATGATTTGAAGAATTTCTTATAGTTTTCACTTTTGGGAACAAAAAAAACACGTGTATGTTTTAAATATAACACAACTAACACTTTAAATATAACACAACTAACACGTCACACTAAACCGATAAATTTTGTAACAATGCGTACTTTCACCAAGATCTCTCTGCTTCAAAAATGCATTACGTATGGCCAATAAAAACTTACGATTCTACGAGCTTAGAGAAATCGCTATTCATTTGCCTCCGTACAATTATATGTGGGATTACCCACACTTATCAGTATAGATTCGGTCAGAATCGGTTGGCGATGTGTCAAAGACATGTCAAATGCATGAGTTGTATCAGAAGACAGCTCACAACAAATTAAAGGATGTTTAATAAATAATTATTACAATAAAAAATATTAACGGCTTATTAACGGCTTATTAACGGCTACTACATGCGTGTTGTTGTAGCTGTTGTAGGTGCTATCACATTTCACTCGTCAACCTACAAATACAATCCAGCCAAATAGCTATATCAAATACAATTATACATACGTGTTTTCATTGAAAATTTCCTCCTAAACGTAGCTTTTTAAAGAAAATATAGTTTATTTGTAACTTAAAAAAACAATTTTAAATACCATACATAACTCTACTAGATTTTCATAATATCTTAGATACAGACACATACGATTTTATGACAATAAATATGGAGACTCCCTATGGTGTAATCTTAAATGAACTCGACAAAAACAAGATGATGTAAGGTACAATAACAGTCAAGTTGTTATCATTAATGTACTTATAAATAGATACAGTACAATCCAGACATCTCAATATGAGAAACTCGAGATGCATTGATTGCGGAGATGGTCAGTACAACCAATGTTGAATAGGTTTTAGAAAGAATTGATATCAAATATTAGAATTGTATCCAGCTTTCGTAGTTTCAACACTTTCAACATTTCGAAAGTTGAGTGCCTACATTTGAACGGTTTTTAAGCTTTGAAGTTATTGTATTAGACTAATCTTTGATGACACTTCTTTGAACACGAGAAAGTTAATAGAAGTAGTGTTATTAAGTAGTATTATTTTATGTTGTCGCCTCAGGTTCTTCAGGGTGTAGCCGGTAAATACATATGTTTTTATATCTATTTTCTTTTCATTTCATGTCTGTGTTATAGAAATTGCTTGAGAGAAATAAATTGAAATACATATAAATCAAGTAGTGGCTCAAGTTCGATTTGCATTTGATGTATCAATCAACGTTATAATCTCTCTAATCACTTAATGGTTAAAACTGTGACTTCTCAATCTGGGTCTTGGAATTTAAATCTTAATACTGACTTTTAAATAGTCCTAGTAAAGAAATCCTCACAGCTTTATGTTTTCCAATATGATCCAGGAATAAATTTGGAGTCTACCGCATCGCAATTGGCCAGTGTGGCATATGCTGGCCCTGTGATTCTGTTTGAATACCCGCGTCCAACAGCTGACGGTAAAGGATCATGATGGTAATGTTTCTAATAATAATGAATATAAACAAGGCAGTGTGGGTTATAATAATCTGATAGTAAATAAAATACATACATATAAATACGGGGCATTTTAATACGTTCTTAACTTCTTACATAGATAAATTTACACGAAGAATTACATAGATAAAATAATCGTGCTCATCTAGCAAATATTGATTCTTATTGGGTATCGAACTCACAGCCGCTTAACCCAAAACAACATATAAGATTGATCTTTTATAACTACAGTAGAACACTGGTGATTTAAAAAGTCTAGATTATCACCAATTTCAATTTATTCTAAACTAAAATGACCATCAGGTCTATATATACAACACACTGGGGCCGTCAACCTGAAAAGCATGTGGTCAGTCAGGCTTCGTTAATGACAACCGTGACGGAAGGAGCAGGATTAATGTCCTCTTGGCGTATAAATAAACCGAGGAATGTCCCGGGATAGGTTTTATCGGATAATCTAGTGTTCGTCCTATCTGGCAATCAGGCTTCGGTGTGTAACGAGACTGTCCTAATCTGGTGAGTTGGTTAATGATATGTAATCGATAGTGTTGTCCTGATACAGTCGTTATAGTTGGTTGTTTGGTGTATATTATTTTTATTCGCCACATATTTTGTTCCGCCGATCCGTTTTCGATAGTGATCGGCATGTTTATTGCAGCTACGGGTTCGATTTTACATATATATTTGAATAATAAATAAAATTTCACTGGCTTGGTGATTCAGTGGTTGGTGAGACTGCTGACTGCGGGGGTCGTGCATTCGATTCTCACTCAGTAAAAATACTCGTGTGATTGGCTACACAAATACTATATACTATAAAATCCAGCATCAGCTGGAGCTCATAGAACAGATTCGCAGCGGCGACGCTTGACATACAATTTTTAAGACCGTAATAATAAATGAGTTTTTTCTATAAATTTATGTTCATTTGGTTTTTTAGATTCCAGTATATTCCAGTGTTCTAATAGAAACGATGTTCGATTTTTTATATTAATATTTGTAATAGCTCTGGTTCTGTAAAGGCTTCTAGAATACTTGCTTGATGGGAACTATGGCATGGAAACTTGAGTGGAACTATGGCACTTACGGGGAATTTGGCCGAGTGTGTGTGCAGCGCGGCGGGCGCGGGCGGCGCCGGCGCGCCGGGCAGCGCCGCCTCGGGCGCCGGCGGCATCCTGTACGGCGGTACGGGGTCAACTGTACCTGAGGAGATTAATAGTTTTCATTAATATTACTTTTATTAGTATATAATCGCCGTATCCCATGCAGGGTAGAGAGAGGGGGTCAAGTGCCAAGTAATTAGCATTTTCTTGATACACGCGCGCTGCGTAAATAATAATAACAAATATTTCGACACAATTCCACACACATTCATGTGATCACAAAGTAAGCATACACACGGACTGTATTACGGTAATCAGGCAGCTGGTAAAGTAAAAAACCCAATAGTACCCGATCCGGGATTTGAACCCAAGACCTCACGATCGGCATTTGTGAGACAGTTAATTTTGCATTTTTTTTTTAATTCCTTTATTTCAAGAACGTTTCAAACGAGCAAAGAACAATCACAAATAGTTTGCCACCTTTAGACATGCCTGCATTATGGAACTGTAAGGGCCAGTTAATATAAATTATTCATTCCACTTATCATTCTAATGTAGTTGTGTACTTTAATATCTAGACGATCTCAGTCAAATCATGAGGTGGGAATGCCACAGTTACACGTTCATATAAGCTTTAAGATAGACGGAAGTTCTACTAAGTTAACAATGATACTGAGGACGAGTACCTACATATGTATATGTATAAAAATGACAGACAGTGAATTATATCACTTAAAAATAACGTGTTTAATGAACTGCGAGACTTTAAAGGTATGTCCAAAGGTATGTCTTCCACTGTTACTTTTTAAATATATTATTCAATTAAAATAAAAGATTATGTATTATGACATTACTTCTTAATTTTTTGTCAAGTAAAAATTCAGTTCCGTCTCCACATCGACGTAAATTACGTAAATGGTACGTGACGTAAACGACGTAAGTGTGAGTTTCCTCCTGGTAATGTATTAACTTGTCACATCTTTTCATTGGACGTTTCATTAGAACATCAATTTAAACGCATTACTCACAACTTCCGGCGACGAGAGTTGGAATTATCTAACCCTGACTCCACACTAATATGGTTATGGAATTATCCGTTGGGAAAGAAAACTGGAAAAGTGAGCTAACACAATTTCCACTAGTTTTCACATTAGATGTGGAGATTGCTTCAACGTGCGACGACAAAGTCGCGAGCTTCTAATTCATAGGAGGAAGCGAGTTATTAATATTTCAACACATTTATTATATAAAATAAATGTGTTGAAATATTATTAACTGCTTGATAGCCCATTTGATAAGTTTATTAAGTATCTTTAATAAAAGACTACAATTACGTACAGAGTTATTGAGATTTTTTAGAGACTTGAATCATTTTAAAACAAAAGTGTTGTACAAACTTTAAGAAAATTCACTGAAGCCAGTCGACTTAACAAATAAAGTAAGACTCAACTAGCCCTGATGGTAGACGGTACGTTAAGGTTAAAGTTTGGACTGGTTTAAAATAGTCAGATACATATACACATACAGAACATACAAAACATACAAAAGCACATAAGGAACTATGTAGTACAATTAAGCGCCAGGAATGGAAGTTAAACTCAGGAAATCTTTAGTGTAAAATTAATAACAATTGTAGTGCGGACATCAAGTTACCATTCATCTTATGTGCTTTTGTATGTTTTGTATGTTCTGTATGTG
>DWEJ01003612.1:0-10301 GCA_018245835.1 Mysoria sejanus stolli | reverse complement strand
CCCTATTTCTGATCATTTTGCTATTACTCTTAATACTCTATTTAGTAATACTATTATGACATTTTTAAAAACTCGTATGTAAGAATTGTCAGTACGACACTGTCAAATATTTTTGGCCACAGCATCGAAATTCATCAAATGCAATGATTTTGTTTGCGTTCATGATATAAAGCAGAGTTGTTTGGACGTACACAAATACATTCTCACATGTATTACTGACATTAGATACATATTTATTTAAAATAACTGTGTATTATTCATTATATCACACAATGTCGGAAACTACAGAAAAAATCGAAAGCAGTTGTGATGCTCGCCGAAGAGTTTTAAATATCGCAGTATCTACGGTGCTTTTGGAAACTGGTTTCGATTCTACTGACAAAATGTCTCTAGAAACTCTTACTGAAACCTTACAATGTTGTGAGTAATTATGATTAACGCCATAACATTAGAACCCAAAAATGTTTACTTGGTTATAGAATTGTACAAATGCTATAATATTTCTTATATTTCTATTATTAGTTCTAACCGAAGTTGGTAATTCGGCTCGAGGATACTGTGAGCTCGCCGGTCGTGTGGAACCAGTCCTTGGAGACATAGTAATGTCTTTTGTTAATATGGGTAATTATTAACATATTACATGCTTATTTTAATAGTCGAAGTTGAAGAGTTTGTGTGCAAGTGATATATTTTTATCCAGGGCATGATCTTTTACTGCACATCTGATGCAAACCTATTTACATAAAAAATATTTTGTGTAAAGGCAATTTATTGTGTTCTTAAATTATGCATTTAAATAATTTTTCAGGTATAAATATAAAAGGCATAGAACAATATGCTACTCGCCCTAACAGGCATGTAATTCAGCCGTTGCAGCAGGCCCAGGCCCCGAGGACTCCAGCAATGCTCTCAGCAGGCTCTAAAGCTAAACCAGCTCCTCACATACCATTTTATCTACCTCCATTACCAGATCCTCATGCTTATATTAGAACTCCGGTAATATTTTAACAGTTTACCGTGTTGATGACTGCCTCGTTGGCTTTGTTGGTTTCAAGTTTGACTGCAGATTGGGAAGTCCCGAGTTCGATTCCCTGGTTGAACACTATAAAGTTTCCTAAATTAGATTTTCTAGTGGTGCTTCGGAGTCTGGATTTGTGCCCAATGTATGGCAATAGGTTCACCACCTATTCCATAGTGGGACGTAAATTTAACTGGTGAAATTTGGGATTATTCGATTACAGTGGCCACATTGAATGATTACAGTTGGCTACATTGAGTGATTACAGGAGTGAAACATTTTACTGTGTTGATATGTTTTTTAATCTATGTTATAATTTTAAATCGAAAGGGGGACTTTTTTTACACTTGTAATCCCTGAAGAGATAGGCAGAGTAGTGGAGCACACTCCCACAATTAATTACTTACATTACCATCCCTTCATTGAATAAGCCAAGCCACTACTAGACATTTTGACAAGAAAATCCAAGTTAGAAAAATACAAAGTAACTGGACCTGGGAATCAGGCCCGGGAATTTTCAATCAGCAGTTACACTCGACAGAAAGATAACTTGTAGAAACTAAACTTACCTGCAGTGATGTATCTGTAGATTTCTCTTAATGACAGTATTTATTGACAAACAGTCTTGTTAACAATCTATATCAAGCAGGTGAAAGATCACTACTATTTATGTTACCTCACCCTGACTGAGGTCAGTTGTAGATGTCCACATCTGATTTAGCCAATAGCCACTGGGACTAGCATCTGTTTAATTTTTGCTAATGAATATCTAAATGAATATTTATGTTAAAAATTGCATGAATATACATTAATTTCTTTTGAAGCTTATCCTTATATAGCCTTTTCACATATATAAAATATGTGTAATTTGTTTATACAGTGCAACCTTAATATAACGAACCTCTATATAACAAAAAATTTTTCGTATTCGCCTTGAATTGTCCATAAGAATTAATGCTAAATATACCTTTACGTTCCGAATTTTTTTTTAAACAACCTCTTTATTACAAATTCTCAACTATCAAAAAAAAGTGTAAATACCTCTAATTAGCGAATTTTGTCAACTCAAACCTCTACATAATGTTCCTACCAATAAGAGTATGATCCTTAATCCCATAGTCCCATACTATAAGTCGTGAGTTTTGTTGTGCGAAACTTTGAAATTAACATTAAATTACCTACATAATGTATATACCCACCTTGATATGCACCTACTTTCACGGATTTTACTGCATTTAAATTTGATTATTAATCTATGGGAAAAATATCTCACCTACCTAATTGTTTTTAAATAAAAAATACAGAGTAATTTGATAAAAACATGTTATAATTTATAAGTAGAAGTACTTCGCTATTACAAGATGTACTCATCTTAATATCTCATAATGTTGAGGTGAATAAAACTATTTTTTTATTTGCGATTCGTTATAATTATCAAGGTTGCACTCTATAACAATTTTGGTAGACGAGAGGGTTGATATATTAAGAACATATTAATAGGTAAGAAAATAACTATAAATCAAATAAAGACGATCATTTAAAAAAATAACTTTGACCTTTAAGAGGTACTCTATAAGGAAAGTTACGATTATTATTAAATGAGACGGTTATGGAATGATATTATTATATCACTAGACATTTCTGGAGCGCAATTGGCGCGTGTTCAGGTACAGTCAACTCCATAATACAGTTCGATAATTTATTTATCTATGCATAGAAAGGCAAACAACGTGGGTATCGTGTAGGTGAGTTCATAAGGAGGCGGTACGACGACTTTCTATCGCCCCTGTACCTCCCTGACGAGACAAACATCCGCACCACGGACTACGCTCGGACTAAGATGACGGCATTGACCGCGCTGGCCGCCTTGTACCCACCACCACCAGCACAAAGATGGAACCCCATGCTGAACTGGCAACCGGTGCCTTACAACACATTGCCACCACAAGTGGACGATGTAAGTGTCGATGCGAACAGTTGATTTCAAAATTTTAATTAATTTATATTTATAATAGTAAAGAGAGTAACAAATTAATCATCATTAGTTATTTCTTTCTAATGCTACTAAGCACTAACTCTACTAACCACGAGAAGGCAATAAAAATAAATACTAAGTAAAATTATTTAAAAAAACCGTAACTCATTGTTCTATGTTTGACAGTCATTTAATCATTATTGTTAACTAACAGACAATGTTGGCTGGAAATAAATTCCCGCGGTGAAAACCATATTCACTTAAGCGTAGTTTATCACGGATAATGGCACAATATTCACAGCCAATCAATGACAGCTCGGTAGCCGAGGTGGCAGCACTTTCGCCTAGATGGAAGCACAATCGTCTTTCACAGGACATTGGTGACATGAAAACAGATGTCACTTTATTTGAATCATTGCTTTCAGTTGTTGTACTGGTATTATTGTCCGTTGTACATGAAGCTAAGGAATCAGGCGTACGATTTTCCCGAAGTACGAGAACGGTTGCGGCCGTACGAAAGTCTTTTCAAATATTTAAGCGCGAAAACTGAAGCGAACATCACCACTGCGGAAGATGTTTTCTACTTGGACAACTTATTTCAAACTTTGGTATGTCTTCGTTTATGAGATAATCTTTTGTTTTTTATTATTGAGGAATTGAATAGAGCACCGAGTGCCAAATATCTGTATCCCTACAGACGTGTATATTTCAAACATATTACAAATTTTCAGGAAAACGTCGGTGTAAAACTTCCGCAGTGGGCAGTAGAGGTAATGCCACAAATAAAAGAAGTAACAAAAATTGAATACGCTGTTGAGTTCAATGACGACGAACTGATTCGATTAGCTTCCGGTATGTGGATAAATAACGTTCTAATAAATAATAAATAACGTTCTAATTCACGTCCAGATTACTTAATGTCTGAAGGTGTTAAAATCAAATAATTAATATGAAGAGTCCTGGATCAAAGTTCGATTGTTAAAAAAATCCATTATGTTAGGTTTCTATAGAATATTTAGATTAAGGATCTGGATAATCCAGATAGGGGTTAACATGGAGATTAATATATTTAAATAACAAAAGTTAAAACATTTGAATTGAATAAATTAAGAATGGAGGGGTTATTTCTTGTGCTAATTCATTTCCGCTTCACAGGCGTATTGTTATATGATATATTGAACGCGACCAGCGCAGCCATTGCCGGTGAATTGGAATGGCAGCCCAAGGTTCGCTTGTACTCGGCACACGAGAATAATGTGGCGGGCTTCCTGGCAGCGGCCAGGACGTTCAAGCCCCACCAGCCCAAGTATGGCTCCACCGCCATCCTGGAGCTGAGGAGACGAAAACTAACTGGCCAGTACGGAATTACGGTGAGGACTCCAAAATTAAAACAACAGTCGTCTTTTTCAATGACATATCAAGTTAAAAAAAATCTGAATTTCTTTTTGTTGCATTTTTTTTAATTCG
This sequence comes from Mysoria sejanus stolli, assembly GCA_018245835.1. Lineage (NCBI taxonomy): Eukaryota > Metazoa > Arthropoda > Insecta > Lepidoptera > Hesperiidae > Mysarbia > Mysarbia sejanus. The sequence goes on along the minus strand of DWEJ01003612.1, from coordinate 5,841 downwards.
TTGAAACTCGAATGAACTACTTCAATCATCGTCTCTGAATTATTTAACTATTGGCACTGGCTAAAGAATAGTAATAAGAATCTCCTTAAAATAACTTGCCAAAACATAGCGCTCAGAAGTAGTACTAATTTTGACAACGAATAAAATTCGATTGTATTACTCCTTTCTCAGGTGGCGTATTTACCTGAAGCAGGCGGGCCGGGGTACCTGTTGCCGGTGGCTGACTGCGGAGACCCCACCTTCTGCGACTACGACACATTCGTCAAACTCACACACGACATCGCACTACCGCGGAAACAGTTCAACCTGGAATGTCATGCCTCCACTTAGTCAGTGACAAACAAAATTACCTCCACATAGTACAATGTCACATTTGTTGTTATTATTATTATTGCGTTGTTTATATAATTTAAATGTTTAGTTTCATAGTTCACCGTTTACAGTACATGAAGTAATTACGACTGCCAGTGATATTGTGTACAGTCCATTATAGATGTACGTGTGAAAAGTATTGACAGTGTAGAAATAAAAGCGGCTGTGATATTAATGTATGATCTATTTATTTCGGGAACCCAAACATGCTTGTCTACTACCTAAGTTACGAGGAGTCAATATACAGTTTCATCCATCTTTCGGAAAGACCAGTCGCCTGTAGATAGATGGCCATATCAAAAAAAAATCATTATCAACCATTTCATCGTTCAATTGTTTCCAAACGGGTCATCATTTAGATTGAGACAATTAAGACCATGGTGTACCACGCTTGGAAATTGCGGACATTAGTGACACAATAAAAATACTATAAATAAAATATTTTCACTAACATTTTTAACGCATCGAAGCGTCAAATAATGTAACCACAGCCTGTATCGCACGCGATGGTCACGACGTTGAAGACGAATATTTAAATTATTTTGTCACAAAACACGTAACAAATAACTTGTACATTTGCCTGCTATCTCGAAAACGTTCATTTTAATTACACACTATTATCTTTTAGAAAATCTATCGTGAATGTGACACGATGTTCAGGCTTCATTGTCTTCAATGGGATTAAGTGGAATGATGTGATTGTGTGTGACAATAAATATGTGAATTATTTGAGGAGCCACATCGTTATCGCCCGCACGGCCGCGTATATACCGGCGGTGCGTGTAATTTATTCAGTTTCAGCGACGTTCAGGCGAGATGATTGCCTGCTGTTGACGCGATGGTGTATTTAACTAGTGTAATATGCGTAAAGTGAGTAATTGCAATTGGATTTCTCTCTGATTCATAGTTTACAGTTTTTTTTTAATAAATAACGTTAGTTTAAGTGTACCAAATTACTAAATATAGTGTTACTTAGTAAATTGGGATGTTTCTGTTCTATTTTTCTAACATTGTCTAAAATGGGGTAATTATGTTCTCACGTGCTTTTTTACGTTTCGTACAGCACTTTAATTAAACAGTTTTGGATTTTTGAAAAGATATGAAAAATATTGTGTGTTTGAAGTATTTTGAAAGTAGTGTCTGTTGGAATTTTTATGTTCCAAACATAATTAAAATTTAATACGGTACTTCGGTTCGTCAATTTTTCCCAACAAGTCACCGGTGTAACAAAAAAAAATTATGTATACAAAAAAAGGCCAACTCATAAAATTGTTGCCAAGCTGTATAAATACATTCGCGACAACTCATCACATTGTTACGAGCGTCATTATAGAATCACAATGGTACATGCATCTCTGCGTTGACGTGACAAAATCACCGGTATCAATTGAAATTGACGTAGACAAGGGCGTAGCCGGGAGCCGGTGCGCCGGTACAGACGGCGGCCGCAGACTGTGCCCCGCACCGTACACACATACACACCGTAGCACATCGATTGGACAAAGTCAACATCTGAGCGGGCAGGTCGCCGCGACCGTGAATCCGGCGAGCGTCCCGTGTGCCTCTCAGTGGGACATCGCTTCGCGCGTCGTGCACTTCCTGTCCATATTCTAAGCAGTTCCACACGTGCAAGTGCCAGCTAGTGCGTAGACGACGTTCAGCTGCCATTATGCACCGCTTTAAGTGACTGACACGCGTTTCGAGATCGGACTACAATGTAGAGCTGCCGACCCGGCGAAGGAAAATGTGAGTGAGAGAGCCAAAAGACAGTTTAAGTAGACGTTTTAAGGGGGCACGGTACATAGTTTTGGAAACTGAATCTTTTAAAACTGGATCGTTACATCGTTTATTGTATATACAAATTGAAGGTCATTTAGTGGTGTGGTTCGATTTGAAGTCAAATAGTGATATCACAAGTAGATAGCACGTACAGAATCTTTGTTACAGATCTAGTAACAAACAAAAACAAAGATATATTTGTCGATGAATTTGGTATTACATTTGATTTACGAGTTGAAATTCTGGTGTACAAGTCGAAATTATAGTCATTATAGATCATACAGAGTTAGTAAATGAAGTGAGTTAAGTTAGAGAACAAAATGCATGACTGCACAACTTGTTTGCGACTCGACTGAGCCGCAACATTGGAATGTTCTAGAATCATAGCTCGTGTATTCGAACCGGTGGTCAGTAATAATACGCTGTGCTTATATGTAGTGTGACAGCAGGTGGTGTGATTACACGGGTACAGTTTGCACAGGAAAGAGGGCGGCCGCGAGGAGGAGCCGACCAACGCGGCGGAAATGGCAGAAGTGGAGGCTGGCATGCGCACCGAACACACCTGCTGTTGCCTCGGCGTGTTGGTGGGCGTCTCACTCATCGCCGGTACGTGCGCGGCCAGCGGCGCAGCGCGGTGCAAGTGTGCACGGGCCTTTAGCGCGACTGGCGTACTAACATTTCACACTCGCCTCTACTGTGTTGATAGATTAATGATCCAAGCATTGAAGTAGCCTGTGTACGCTCTGCGGATTTTATCAGGTTATGTAACAATACCAATACAATTAGGAGGCTGCTATGGTATGCAGCAATGTTTTTCAGTTATGATATTTAATGAAATTTTAATTAAAGTTGTATTACCGTTTAAATCACCTAGCCTTGCTGAGTAGGTTTTCCTCTCAATTAGTGTAATTATGATTACTAGCTTTAGTACAAAAAAGTAATAAGAAATGTAAAAACGTAGAAGAAGCATGTCAGGTCTGAAAACATAAAGATTTTTGGCACTCGGTACTCTTTGCTTATTTTTATTTGATTGAAAAGTTATTTATTTTGTTCCTACCCCGCCACCGTCAGCCCTCGTAGCCGTGATCCTGACAAAGGACTCCACTGTTGAAATCACCGTTCTACGGCAGGTGCACGTGGTGAGTTTGTTACTGTGATTTCTTCAACAATAATATAATAGGGACACCAAAGTATGCAATAACACAACCATTCATTCCAAGCAAGTGAATTGCATAAAAATTTGATAGAGGTATTTTTATCATTATTTTAGAATACATGCCCCGAGCCCGTCCTGGGATTACGGGTGTCGTAAGAAGGGACTAAGCCAGGCACTGGTAGAACTTAGACGCGGTCGGCGTAGGCACAGCCAAATGAAGGGCCATGTATGAGCAGCACCGTAGCCTGCTCTGAGATTCCCAACTCCCACGCTCATAGGATTATGAGCATACGCCCTCAAGAAAGGCCTATGTCCCGAAGTGGGCTGGAATAGGTTGTGGATGAATTATTTTAGCACTTGACGCTTTTAGTTATTATAAATGTGAGGGTCTTCAAACACATTTCAAGTAACATTTTTTGGTTACTCTGTGTTTATAAATTAAAAAAACTGCGTTAAAAACGATAATGAACAAAAATTCGAATAACAATAAAATTTAATACATATCTGTATCATAAAATATATAGGTATGTACATATATAAATATAAATATATATTCTTTTAAATTTTTGTACATGTTCATTCTAATCTGTTTTCTTAGATCTCATACGTTTCCGATCAGATATGACTACAAAGTGAAATGGGTAGGAAAAGTAAGGTATATTTGCAGCTGATGTCTCACGGCGAGCGCACGCCCAACGAACGCGAGCTGGCGATGCTGGGCGCTCCGCCCTCCGACCACGTCTTCGCTCCGTACGGCGCGGGCGCATTAACTAACGTAAGTCCTATATGGTATATGCATGCTCCCCTCTTAGAACTATTTATATCTTTGCACTTCGATGTAACCAACAGAGGTAATTATCAGCGGTTCGCTTGTTCAACAGCGCTCAACATTTCTACAATTGCTTGTAATCACTACTAATTCTTATTGTTACAACATTAGATTGCGATACACGGGAGTGTTTGAAGCATAATGGTGCTGACACATTAAACTGTATAATGCTATTTTTATAATCAGAGATATCAAAAAGCAATATTTCTGACAGAGTGGATGTTGTGGCGGTGTTCGGACGTATTCGAGACCACCCCCTTTAGATCGACCCCTACATTACCGCATACAGCGTGCTTGAAAGGAGCCTGCCCGAGCGATGACTATGTCTGAATAACTACCAACACATACTGCCCGGAGCATCTTGGACATTGCGACTAATAATTTCACCACGATGGCTGATCACTGGCGATGAGCCACCGACTCGACCAAGAAGAAAACCGCATAATTCCGCACATTGTATAATGACTTTTACAATGATAATATGCAGGGGACTCGATTGATAAAATATTACATGAGTTTTGCATGTGAATATATATAAATAAAATGATACAAGGCTACCGTTGAGTGTGTGTCACGCAAAAACTACTAGACAGATTTCGATAATTTTTTCTGGCTTCACTTCTTAGGTAGGAGTTGCATTACTACTTTAATTATTACAAGTAATGACTTTACTAGTTTAATTAAATAATTTAAACACATTACAATTGCATGAAGATACAATATTTTTTAGCTCTTGATAAATACGAGCAGTCTATGTTTGACTCCAATATTTCTTGTTCATGATTTTTTGTACTCAGACGAAGTCGCGGGTAACCGCCAGTTGTATACACATAAGTAACTCCGCTTATCGTATGGTAACATTTATGCAATGATATTAAAAAGTTGACGTCACTACTCGATTCAAATAAATATTACGGTGAATCAATGAGTTTAGCATGTGAACCGGGCAGATACGGCCGGAGTCAACAATAGGAGCATTTCAGCGTGGTTCCTCAACTCATCAAATTGGACGTCCGACTGCCGTGACCGACCGGCGCTCATGCGCTATACAAAATCTACACCGCGATTCAAAGTGAATGAACGTAATATATTCGGCGTTTTAAATAGACATCTGCCCGGGAAATGGAATACTGAATAAAATGGATATACTGTTTTTTTTTTCACACACGGCCATACTATATAGATATAGGATAAAGATTGGATCTATGGAGTTTCGTTCCCGCTTCTTCTCCATAGCGAGGCATGAATTTAAAAATGGACATTGAAAAATACCGAATAAAGCGGACATAATGTTTAACATGTATATATTTTTGTATCTCCCTTCATTGTTAAATGATTCACAAAAAAAAAGTCTTTCCTATGATAACAAGACACCTGATAAATATACGTTTAATATGTACGTGGATGCAAAATATATTTTTGAATTGCTTTGTATCCAACAAACGTTTATTATGCTCGTCACGCAAATATGTGTTCCGGGTGAAATCGAATCCGCAACAGCGCGTTAACAGACAGGCTCTAACCTAACCAGTGATCCAACGGTGCAGCCAACTATACGTTACATAATATCAATCTAGCAGGGCCTATATCCGGACATTGAAACTGAACAATATCCCGCATCCGTTTGGCCTTTGACACATAACAGACGCTCCTAGACGCAAGAAATCGGTCGCGTACTTCCCGATACGAGTCGGGAGGGAGCCAC
>DWEJ01003611.1:0-10301 GCA_018245835.1 Mysoria sejanus stolli | reverse complement strand
GACGCAGAGTCAATTGGGTATAATTAAAATAAATTTCTCCCCAACAGTTAACGTTAGTTTGCAGGATTATATTTAATTTTGCACTTGCCGATTTGATTTTTTTTTCATATATCGTATATCGCATACATCGATTGCTCTATGAGACATGTCGCTTAACAAATATTTTTCTTAGGGAAGGGTCAAAGTTTATACTTTTTTATAAAATGTGAATATACTCGAAGAATGATTTTTAATATTCCAATGTTCTTATCCGTTATTGAATTTTTAAGAAACGTATGGACGATTAGACTCTTATAATTCGATGCATTTTTACAGACTAATTTTTAACTATATACTCGTAATTTATAAGTACATATCATTGTGCCTAACTATTGTTATACCTATTATTAGTTAGACTCCTACGAGCTCACGCTAATAATCCTGGTTCAGGTTGATATAGAAAACGTAGTTCAGGTTGATGTCGTCGACCATGGTCAAGGGAGCAAAAACATTAGGTAAAAACGCACACTAATAATAACGTGAGTTTATCTTAATACGCTTCATAGGTGACCATATGTTACTTCAGTGTCGTTGTATGCCATGTAATCGTTATCAGTATATCAAACGTTAATCTATTTAATTAAAAGTGACATGTAATGATCTTGCAATAATTTAAGCGATTATATACAGATAATTGTTTGGTCTATTGTGCAGTGATTAGAAAAGTTGAATGTTCAGATGAAATGTCGGAGGGTTATTTTATCACGATTATTTGCATGGTGAATACGAGTATTTGTTTTTTGTCTGGTTGGAACCAACACTAAAGAGTTTTACGTGAATTCATGTCATGATCCAAACCAGTCATTTGAACCTAAGACCTCTTGATTGCTAGTCACGCTAGCAGCCACTCGACCATCGAGACAGTCAGTGGTTAATGGACGTAACTAACGAATGTTCAACGGATTTAATGGTGTGTGAAGAGCCGTTATTAGAGAACCACTCTAAACGGTAATAATATAAATAATATTAATCTTGACGTTTTCCGACTTTCAATATTGATCAATATTTGGACAAGTAAAATTGTCAATAACCAGTGGAATACAAAATGGGTAATCGATGGACGAAGCTAACGGGTGTTGTCAGTGAGTAGCAGATTTAATGGTGTATGAAGAGAGGTTATTAGAGAACCACTCTAAACGTCAATACACGTGTTTCGCGCCAATTCTTCTACAGGCGGATGAATGAGAATGGAAAATGAAATGTTATTGTTGCATATAAACATAAGACCAGGTCTGTATTACCCTGAAGAGGTAGGTAGAGGGCACTAGTGGTACACTTATTACTCTTATGATTCACATATGATGTTATGTGGCCCTATATGGAATAGAGAGTGTGTCTAATGCCATATAACGGGCAGAAATTCAGACTCCAATCCAGTATTAGGAATTTCAAGTTAGAAAAACCTCTAGATCAATAGTCATGCTTGCAAACCACGAGATTAAGGCAGTAATCATCGCGTCCTAGTCGGAAGGTGTCCTACACTACGTTTGCTGAGGCGCTGTCCTTACTCCAGAACTCACCCACTCCACTGCTTATCTGATCTTTGGCGAGAGACCCAGCCCATTATCACTTCAGCGAGCTAATTCTTTAAGCTACGAGTATGTCTATAACCATGTTTGCATACGAATGTAATAATCGTTATGAAAATAGATTTTAGCGAATGTACTGGATGAAATTTTACTAGTTACTAGATAGCTAAGGCACGAGTATAAGTTCGAACGAGTTGTTTATTCATGGCTAATATAACAATAAAACTGATGAATGAGTCTCGGGAAGCAGCGTTCGTGTATGAAACGATTGATGAAAGTAGAAGAAATGAAATCACTAGCGTAAATTGTATCAAGGAAAACTCAAAATATTTCTAATTGCCGCTGTGTAAGATTATTTGTATAATTTGTAGAACACCCATAATATTCATTCCGAGATATACAAAATCCCCTTGCAGCGGCAATTTATTGAACATTACTGCGCGCTAATAAAATCCAAGCTGAGATTCCCGGGAATCAAATCGCTAGAAACTATCCAATGTTCCCGGTTGTAACGAGCGGTTGTTTGGACTAGTGTCACTGAAGGAAACGTTTGTTTATACAAGAACAGCATTGAGGACAGTCACGGAAGATGTTTATGAATCGTAAAGAGTCGACAGCGACACCCGGCCTCCCACGACGAGGTCACTGCATTCGGATATGGTCACTGATTGTCATTTTAGATCGATAACAATGTTGGTAACATCATATTATAGAATAGCAAGTTTACACGAAATATCTATCAAAGAAAAATACACTAATAGTCTTTAGTGCAAATTTCTGAACAAATTAAGCGACTGTGACGTAGTTAAGTAAATTTCAAATTAATGTACACGATTTAAAACATGTCCAACAAAGCTACAATTTTTTATTATTATTTATTTATTTATTGGCAAAGGTATTTATTTGATATAGTTGTGAAATGATTTATCAATTATATTAGTTTAAAATTACATATAATATTGAAAATAATTGATCCTAATCGCATGCTTATTTTGTATTTATTTTTTCCTATTTAATTATACCGATTAAAGTAAATATGTTTCAGTAATTTATTTGGCAGTTATAAAAGAACGCGCAGGTCATGCCGCGTGTGTTGAGATGGTATTTCATAGCTGACTGCACCGCACTCATACCCTGACCCTATCTCCGCGGCTACAAAGGATTCCTTACGCTTATTTTCGACTCCATAAAATACGGAGAATGTTATGTAACCCTCCCTGGAAACCCCGTTTTTATCGACGATCGATGGGACCCCTCGCTTTAAAACTCAATATTACAAACGACATGATCGTGATACGATGGCATTTCCCATATCCCTTTGTAAAAACGTGCGCTGATACTCGTATTGGGTATGGTGTCTAAATTACTAAGCATTTCGTCTTGTTTGTTACATGCAAACTTTTTAATATACTATTGTTTAAAGGTGTGTTTGCTTTTTTTGTTTAAATGCGACTAGTAAACATTTTTCGGTTTAAAAACAGTGAAATTTATTGGGTTTCGAATATGGTTAAAGTTTTGTTTATGCAGATATGATATGTATGTTTTTATACTGAATGAAGACCGGTTTAGCTTACATAGACTCGGATAGACGAGATTTTCGCATTAAGATCTCAAGATTGTTTAAGCCTTATGCATTTTAGGCGCTGTCGCAACAAGTGCTTGCGATCTAGTATACGTTATAATTATTACTTAAGGATCGATCATTTTAGGAAAGTTCAAGATTTATCAAATATCGAAATAATTTCATTGATTGGTATTTTGTGCAGATTGCGTACATTTGCAAGTGTACCGCGACTCGAAGGCGCGCTGGGGCGGCGCAGCGAGTAAGGCCTCCTTGTCCTTGCAGCAGTACCTGGGCTGCGAGGTTGGGTTCACCCTCGACAAGCACTCCCACACTCTCGCCTTGCTCTGCCGCGACTTCACCGCTGTACTAGCTTTTGAAACACGCGAAAGGCTCATACAGTGGCAGGTACCGCACTTTTCATTGCGTTTGTTTTGACTAGTTGCTTCCGTTGTTATACTAATCATGTAAGTCATTAGTTAAACATTACCCATTTTAAAGTAAAACGGCAAATTAAGGTAATCACGATATGCAATAAATGTAAATTAAATTTATATATATTAGCTTATTTAAGTTATTCCCAGATATGATCCATTTAATGTCATACTTTATGGGCTTTTTATCTGTTGCAGAATAAAACATAAATGATCTTAGGCAATATTATCTACATAAACAGTTGATTTACTTTAGCGGAACTTAAAGACAAACATTCTATTTTCTCAGGTAAAAGTCACAGCTCAGCTGGGCGAGGCACGTCAGTACTTAGTGCTGGTGGGCAGTAGTGGAAGTAGCAGCGGTTCGCGGCGACTGGCTGCAGGTCCCGCGCGCCTCCACTTGTTGCAGCGTCGCTTCGCGCTTACCGCCGGAGTACCGCCTCGTCTGCTGGGAGTGTGGGAGCTCGCACATCTTAGGTATTGAATAGAAATTTCAAGGTATATTATATGATTTTTGTTACATTACAGTAGGATGATCATCATCTGCGTTCACCTCTATTTACATGCATATGAAAGAAACAAAAATATGGCAATATCCATAATAATTTTAAAAAGTAAAATAACATATTATTTGAATTCAATTGTATTTGAAAAAAAATCCAATCTGAATAGACACTTAATGCTCAATCTTCGGAAGTGATACTGTTTAAGCCTAGGCAAATATGTATAAAAATGAAGTGTATTAATTACATTATTTGTCATGCAGGCGGTATGGGGTAGTAGAGGGTCGGTTCTGCTTCGAGGGAGGCTCGCACTGCGGCAAGGGGGAGGGTCTTCATGTTCTGGTGACAGATCAGGCATCCGATATTGCGCGAGACTTCGACCTGTCCTCCAGAGGACGACTCTCACCTCGAAGACGTCCAAACGTTAGAAAAAATGAAGGTACATGTATTAATTATATATTATGACCTTTACCGTTTGTGATCAAAGTTTTCTATTTTAATTTAAAATATAAATCCAGGTGATATAACTTTTTCACCAAAGCTCAAAATTGCAAATGATTGGCATTTTATCCATGAAATTCTGAATTTTTCATGTGATATAAGTTTAATGTTGGATATATTAACATTGGTTTGATTGAATTTATTGTTGTGTACAGGTGCGGAAAGTCCAAAGTCGCAGAAGGCGTTTAGACCGGATACCAGGTTATCAGAATTAAATACAATCGATCGATCATTACCACCGACGGATTTACGTCTGTATGAAGATCCTTACGTTGGTGAAGAAGCTGGTGCTATCTCGCCTTACTGGCCTTCTGCAGAGCGGACAATCTTTCAAGATATGGGTCTAGGGGATACGGTATCCGTTAACGAGACTGTCGAAGGTACAGACACTACTCCTTGGGCCGGTCAAGGAAATGTAATGTTGGAGAGGTGTATGAGTTGTATATCTAAGTTAGGGGCACTATCAAGGTCGTCTACAGCAGCACTGACGCCCGGAGCAAAACATTTTAATCCAGCGTGGACAATGGAAGCGGTGGATGAAACACAGAACGAGGCCTACGTACAGGAAAAAACCCAAAGCAATGAAATAGTACCTATTGTAAATAATAAGACTGAAGAAATTTGTCACTGTCCCTTAGAGCGGCCACCAGAACGACCACCAAAACCAACAAAACTCGAATTGAACCTTACTAAAAAACCACCTATGTCACCTCCTGTTCGATCTTATAGTCACGCCCATTTATCTAGTCTAAGCGAAAGTAAAGCAATTAAAGTAGGTCCTTATGAAAATTACGACGTGCCAAAGATTCCATCAGCAGAGGTATTGTTAATAGTGTTGTATTGTTTTTGATGTTATTTATGTAGTTTCTCTATTTTCATGGATTAATTGTTGCTATGACTTCGCAGGTTGATGGTGAATACTACGATACGCCAAAGAGATTAAAGGAATGTCTGAATAGTGAACTATTTAAAATTACAAGAAGTGCCACTTCAAATACTTTGATTTTAAAGAAACCATGTGGGTGTTTGCTAAAATTTGGAAAAAAACCAAATGAACCCACAGTTATAGATACCGAAGAAAATTTCCAGCCAGCGAATTGCCCTTGCAAAAGGGTAACCGATTGGGCGAATAATTGGATTAAACTTCCATACTGTAAAAGAAATGTAGAAGTAAAAGAAAACTCTGTGCCAAATAAAGAAAACGTTATGCCAAATATTACAGACCAAAACGCTCTCTATGCAACTATTGATTTGTCGCGCAAAACTAAACGAAAAATTCATCCACATAGTTCCGTTACTCCTGATGACATGCTTACTCGGAGTTTCGATTCAAGAATACCAGAAATAGATGACGGTCCTTTAGCAAATTACGAAAATCTAAGCTTTGCTCTATCGTTGGAACACTATGAAAACGCAAAAGATTTATTAAGAAAGGCGGGAGTTACACAAGCAGAATTGGATGCGTTAAGTGCAAATTTAAAGCCTCATTTTACAAATATAAATAACAGAGGCATGTGTTTAAAATGCGGCCACCTTCAGGGGCGTAATAATGAACTATCTAGTTGCAAAGCTTCGTCAAGTGGTACGCATGATGAGTATCTAATGATGGAACCAAATACAACGGATTGCAATAAATTTGAACAAGAAAGGTCTTTAGCGGCTGGATACACTCCAATGTCACCCATCAGTGGTTTTGCGTTCCATACGTTAAAATATCCTGCAAAAAGTCCTATTAGCAGATTATTAGATGAAAAATCTGCGAGCAATCCTACATTATGCGGTCCGGAAGAGAATAAAACTGTTGCTGGTGAAAAAGTAGAACTTCGCTCAGGCCTCAGAGACCGCAATGAGTACAGAAAGCGTTCAAGCTCGGCTGACTCATCACGATTTCTTGAAGATGTTAAAGAATTTGATGGAAGCGTTGGCTCCCGAGGATCTGCGTCTTCTATTGAAACTCTTAGAGATTTGGGAGCAGGTGAAGCAAATAGACCTTGTGATTGTACAGCGAGTAAGCATTCAGATGCCGATAGCTCCGAAGCGTCTAAGGCTAAAGGTAATGCAACCACGACAGGTGGAAATAGAGATTCTTCAAGCTCTAACGATTCAGGAGTATCAAGTTGGTCATTACGAGGTGAACCTGGGCCAGGTGTGACTGAATTTGAATTGCCAGCGACGACAGCGGCTGCTCGGAGAAGGTATCGTAGTGCTCGGAGGGCTAATATATCTCCCCGAGGAACGCCTCCCAGGCGCTCACGGTCGTCGGGACCTCCGAGACTTCCGCCTCCTACAACCCATAAATGCTGTTCAGCTGAAGCGGAGGTTCCAGTAATGACAGTACAAGCACTTCGAGGCAAGTAGCTCTATATAAATTATAAATAACTTTTATAAAATATAAGTAAATCAATTCTTATAATATCATGTTTTTTCTTTTTTTTCTAGGTGTTGTTGACACACATAGTACTTCGAGTGGTACCTCGGACATGTCGGACTACATAGAAACTCTTTCTATTTGCTCGTCGCATTCCTCATCTGACACTCCCATCACTATGAGGTATGTATTCTTTATTAAATTTCTTCTATGTTCATTAAATCTAAATAATTTTTCCATCGAATGTAACATGTATATTTTCAGCTACGATATGCATAGCCTTTGTTTTACAAATTTTCGTGTTTTTTCGGGAATATATGCTTACATTATAATTGGGATTAATTGTGACTGTTTTGCGAACAGGGTGATGCGGCAAACAACGAGTACATTGCGACCGCGCTCTGGCAAAGAATACCGGCCGCTCGCCCCGCGGCTTGCGTCTGCATTACATCCACACACGTCTACACAGCCGCATCTGTACTCTAATCTACCCTAGAAGCGTCTCATAGAACCCAAAATCAATAATAATTGCGCGCAGTAAACTTAATGTTACATTATATTGGAAACAGGTATTTAAACAGTGGTAGTTTGAACAAAGTGTTAACTTAGTTATCGCTAAAGCTTCAACGGCAAATGTTAGTGATGTGTATTAATCAGAACATTCGCTAACATTACGTTTGCTGCGCGCTGTTTTGGAAATAGAAAACATTCCTTACCGATCACCGTCGAACAAGCTTACTTTTAATGTTTTATTTAAATTTATGCTATAGCAATTAATAATAAGAAGCGTACTCTGTATCGAAATGTTAATGTACCTAACGAACAGTTTTTAGATAAACTTATTTCGAAGTAAGTAGTTATCCTTTATACCAAAGTCTATTGTATTCCCTCGACGACTGTAATTTTTATCTACTCGTATATAAGTAACCAAAAATATTGTCAATAGTAAATTTTGATCGGAATTTGTAATCGTTTTGTTAGCTCCGTCACCGTTTTATCTTAAGTACGATCCGTCCATGATGTCTCCGCCGAGTCCGCCACTTTCTGCCACGTCACACTTCTCACCACTTTTCGTCTCTAGCGATTTGTCCCCCCTAATGATGCGATCGTTCATTCAAAAATTAATCCTCTCTCATTTGTCTTTACAAAATTTTATGAGTTTTTGTTTTTTTTTTAATCAGACGTGAATCATTCGACCTACATAAAACAAATTTGATAAAATTACCATTCTTGCCATTAAAAGTTTTTGATATATATGACGTATCTATTTATTACGAAACTTATAATTGTAACATTTTGTTAAGTATAGTCTCGAAAAATTCAATAACCTTTTACGAACATTCTAGAATCTTGATATGGAACTTTAACGAATTATATAACAGGTGAATAAAATTTATTATACTGCTCAGGATGCACCCACGCGTAGTATAAGAATCGGACGAATATTATTGTTTCTAGTCATTTATAAACTATTAGCGACGTAAAGGCGCATTCTATGTAAATACATTGTTTAAAGACATGAATTGCAACTATATTTAATGAAGGTTCAAGTACAACGACTCATCGTCTCTCAGGGCGATATTTTGATATTTGTAGTTTATTTGAAGCGCGTACGAAGTCTGAGGTGTCTTAGTTCCTCACGATGAGCAACACTATAGCAATAAGCTGAGCAACCAGAGGTGATCCGTTGTATTATACATAGATTATATAGTACTGTTAGTTGTTAGACGAGCGCGGCGCGATAGCCCCGCGGGGCCGAGACTGGACTTACAAGCAGGTTGTTTAGAGTTTATGCTAGCGAAGGAATTTATAAGTGAACTAATCTTAATGAACTCGAATTTCTCAATAAAAAAGTGAATAAATCATGCGATGACTTTCATTCTCCTAATTAGCAAGATGACTAAGAATGTTCGGAAGGCGACGGCGTCGCACCGCCGGGGGCGCACAATGCGCCCGATGGAGCGAGTGACCGCAATAACGACGTTGCTGAGGAAAAATACCCTCCGATGAGTTACATTGTCTGCTTGGATGACAGCGAAAAATTGACTCGCTGGATGACGAGTCGGGGAGGCTGAAAGATCATGTTAATTAGCGTTTGAGCTCTCGGAATCTTTAATTGCGCCTATCGTTCATATTTAATGAAGCAGTCCTCAAAACATTCCCTGTTCTTTGTACCTTAAACAATCGACCGTCGATATTATTGTTTCTTTTATAACAGATTATAACTTTACTGACAGTGCTCTAGAGTGATTGTTGAGATAAAAATGTTTTAACCGTATCGGATAAATTTATTGTCACAAAATAAATAAGATACGTACTCAATTTAAATTCAATAACGCTTTCAATATGAAAGAGAAACCTTTATTGAAATCGATCGAAGTGAGTCCGAAATTGATCGAATCTTACTTTGTAGCAGTACGATCATATATGAATAGAGGAAATAATTTTTGACTCCGATAATAATACAATTTTGATATCAAATAACGACGATGGCTAAAATGTTGATGACACCTGAAAATGCCCTTGTTCATTTGAAGGCAAGTGTTAGATTAACTTTGTGAGATGTATCGTAACATGATGAAAATAAGAAATATGCATATTATATCACATTTTAACACCATCAATTAACACCGTCGTAATTGAAGCGAAATCAGAGTTCATTAAGATAAAAAGAGAGAACAGAGAATCTAAATTCAAAATATTTTTTTTAACAATTCGCTTTAAGCATTCAAGGCAATTTCATCATAAATATCTCTCGAAGAATGGCTATAATGTGTACTGGTTTTAATACGACTAATTTAGTTCAAATTCTTACCATTCTTAAATATTTAGAGGTTACTATTATATAAATTGTATCGCTCTCAAGGTAATGCAATGCAGTTCCATTTCCTGTATACATTGATATCAACATAATAATCTATTTATTACAAAAGATAGGGTAAGCCACAACATTGCATATAGTCATTGAAAATAATCTGAACACACTGTGTTTAATATACTTTGTAAAATCGAAGTCTAAAATTAATTAGTATATAAACTGTTACAATACCTAAACGATTTCATATTAACAGGATACAATAAACTAAACAACTACTCTAATGCGGTAGAGAGCAGGTGAAATGCGGGCAAAGTTTTCTTACGTAAAGTTATTAAGTACTAACTCGTGCAGGGATAGGATTACGGACGAGCTCAAACTAATTTATAATAAAAACTAGATGTGCTCGCGGCTTCGCCCGCGTGGAAATCAGTGTGTCACAAAGTTTTTCCCGCGTAAATACTCGTGGGAATTCTAGGATGAAAAGTAGCTTATATGTTGCTTTTTGAAAAATATTAAATACTTAGACAAAAAAGATACGCTGGCGAGCT
>DWEJ01003610.1:0-10303 GCA_018245835.1 Mysoria sejanus stolli | reverse complement strand
GAGCCGAAGTCTGCCGAACTGAAACGACGTTAGACGATGCACGGCTTTCAACGCCGCACCGCTGTGCCGGTCGGAGTAGGGAGTGTTAGGTTTACTTTCGTTACGGTCGCCGTGCTCAAAGCCCGCAATAAAATCGATGCAATAGCTTAATAATATACAAAGGCGCAAAATACAAAGATCAAATGGTGGTGTTTTTGTATTTTGCGCGTGGTATTTTGCGACTGGTCGGTCAAATTATTACAAGAATAATTAAATGTATCTTTGGATAATTATACATATTTTTAATTAACTGTTAAATGGTAGGTCATTTAACTTGATCAAATATGAATTAGATATCTGGCACACTGCTTACCCTGTAAGGGACCTGACTTGATGATGTACTAATTAATATTTACAAATAAATAAATTTTTACAATACACATGCTAATATATCGATAGTTGACAACCTGGCAAGCTTGATTCAACAATGACTAAGATTGCTTGCTACTTTCTGAAAATACTGAATTGTTATCAATGACCATCAAATAAATATCAGTAAATCTATTGTAAATTAAGGTGAGACGACAGTATACAGATACGACATTGATCAATTAATTGTAGATTATTAACACCAAATGTACAGGTTGAAGTTTGTAACATGTTTATTTCACTGTGATACCATCACCACAGTGGTATTATATGAATGTTGGGTACTTATTAAAACCAACCCAAAAAAAACGTGTGATACTGTAGAATGCAAAATACACATAACAATGGCAACAAATTGTATATACACAAGTCAACATAATTGTCTATAGCTTTACATTTACAAATAATCACCACTTTCACTCACATATATAATAGTCTTTGTTTCCTGTTCGAGTTGCCTCAAATATTTCAATTTGGCCCAAACACCCTGACACATTCTGTTTAGGCGCCTGTCCTGTGTCATTCTGGCAAACGAAGCCACGTCCCTTACAATGTGTCTAGATAGTTTCAAATTGCCCTTCTGGGCGTATGCCAGCGCAGAATACAGTCTACTTCGAGCAGCTAAACTATCATCACCTAACATCAGTGATAGCCTATACTGCCTTCTTGATATTCGTCCGGCTTCTTCCGCCTGTAAAATGGAAGGAAACTGTTAGGTTACATTTTAAATGCACAATGTTTTTCATAGACAATCTGAGTCCCGATCTACACCAAATTTCACATAATTTTCTAGTCAAAATTTCTTTGCGGGGATTACACTGTTATGAATCATGAAATGTTTCCAGTATACAATATGAAAAATATTAATATCAGTTGGTGAGTAATGACAATGTTTATTTAACATTTATGTAACTGTCACACATGGCTCAGAAGTATTTATATAATGTATACATTTAGAACAGGGTCAGTATGTAAACATCATGTATATATGCTAATTTAATTATTTATGTAATTTCAATACACCTTGAATTGACTTTTAAGTATTTTGGCATATATACTATTTTCATTTTCATTGTGGTAGTAAACTATGTACCGAACATGAATGACACATTGTAGTGTGTCATTCAAATGTTATGTTATATTCAAAGTTATGTGTAAAATTCAAATAATGGCTGTGGAAAGACAAAAGAAATGAAATGCCCTTTCCTCAAATTCCTTTAGTAAGACTATTAGACCTTCAGACTATAAATTCTCTATAATGTCATAGGCTATGGTTCAGAAGAATCCACCTGATGGAAAGTGCAGATGCATCCAAAATTATATATTTACGACAAACATTACATCACATCTGTAAGCTCCGAACAGACAGGCATGGGAATGTAGCACATTCCTACATTTTCACTAGTTATATTAGATCACACAATAGTCCTAACTTGATTGGCATCCATCAAGGTCAAATTCAGACTCTGAGACTAAGAATACCATAAATTTCAGCTACAAAATCTTTGTTAGAACAAATTCATACATACATATCTTCACACCAGGTCCCTCACGGGGTAGGCAGAGAGCACTGAGTGGCAAATATCTCTATCCTTACAGACCTGCCGCGCCTCCACATTCATAACTCTTTTCATACATGCACACCGGTAAAAAATTCAATAGTACATAACCAGGAATTTGAACCCTGGACCTTTTAATTGGCAGTTGTGCTTGTAAACAATTAAACAACAAGACAGTCATTTCTCAACCAATCAAGAAATTATAGAATAGGAAATGATGGTCTTAGTACAATATGTTACTTTGTTTAAATTATTAAAGCATACTAACACAGTGTTCAAAGTAATCTCCCAATGCTGAATAAGCTCCGCCAAGTGTAGATAGCCATGAAAATGCATTTTCAATTTCAACTCTGGTCCATATCAATTTTAACATCTTCTCATTCCTAAAAAGCATAATAGTTAAGCATACCCATGTTTAATTAATTATAGCACACAAATAATAAAATAGCCTTGTAGGTAAATAGTTATACAAAAATCATGGAATAGTTTATGACCTGATTTTCAAATAAAATTGATGAACATACCATGAGTAATCAATCAATTCCTTATCGGGTGGTTCTAGGATCAGCTTCAAAAACATAATACTATCAACTGGACATCCAGTTAATCGATTAAACTTTTTCAATATATTTACTCTGCATACTTTTGAGATCATACATTCTTTTACAAAAGGTTGTAAAAATAAAGCTGGAACTTTTAACCTCCACCTCTTTTTTGAAATTGTTTCGTCTTCACTCATTTTTCTAAAAGTATTTGAATCTTCAACTTTTACACCTATTGATTTGTAGTTCTCTTCACGAGGAAGCGTAATGTTGTCTTTTGCAACGCAACACACGGTGAAAGGACTATCGAACAAGTAAATATTAATATATAAATACATATTTTCTATATCAAAGATTATGTCGTGGGGGAAATTGTAAGTCCGAGAATTTCAAGAAAAACAGAATACTCAAAACGTGAAAAGCTAAAAAGCGTTTTATTGACACTGACAGCTACACTGACAAAATATCTACTTGACATTGACACATTTTTTTATGCACCGTGTTAAAGGTTGTGTCTAATTAGTCTAATACCTTTCTGTACCTAGGTAGGTACCCACAGACATTATTTAACAATTTCCTATATAGCTGGGTACTTTTATGTATGGCCCTATGGAATACAATAATTTAATTCCGGTGTTTATTAATGATATTGTGCTTTATTGATTAGCTCGTTGGTTGCATTGATTGCAAGTGCGACTGCCAATCGAGAGGTCTCGCGTTCTATTCCCGGGTCAGGCACTACCAAGTTTTCCAATTTAGGATTTCTAGTAGTAGCAATAGGCTCACCACCTATTCTATAGTGAGACATAAACGTAATTGGTGAAATGTGGAAGTGTTCTGTATTCCTCAACCTATAGAAACTACAGGCGTGATATTACGTTCTGGATTTCATATAAATATACTAAGTTACTAATTCCAACATTTTTATGAATAATTATAAAGGCGTGTTGTATTATTTTCATAAATAATTATCAAGGCATGTACATGTTATTGTTTAATTCACTATATAATGTTAACAAAGCATTATCAACACATGTATATGTATATTATTATTTAATGAACTAAATAAATTTAAATTAATTTAAATGCATGTACGTTATTATTTAATGCCCTACCTATATAATGTTAACATAGCATCAAACTTTTTACGAATAATTATCGTTGTGACTATCCGAATAAAATAAATATAGAATATACCTACTTACTTATTATACCTATAAACGAAAATTCAGATATTTGTAATGCTGTCGCGTTCCCACCGTAAAATAAAACTCAATAAGTCGCGGCCATTTTGCTTAACTGTCTTTTGACAGGCCGGTTTGTGAGAAATAATACGTATTTATTTCTCTTGAATTCAAATTGTGTACATGAATTTGTGTTAATGAAGTTATAAGTGCATCTTTCAATATGGCACGTTACGGTCAAAGACCGGAAAATGCCCTTAAACGGGCCAATGGTCAGTACTATCTTTTGATACCACGTTGCAGGAACTCGTGACCTTTCATAACCTGCTTATATTTGGTCAAAAATCCTTACAGTTCAAACAATATATTAGATATAAATTTATTGAGTCCTCTTGGTTCTTAAAGAAAAAAATTGCAACGATTTAGCAGAGTAAAAATGATGCAGCATAAAACACCATATTCTTTTCGCAGAGTTCATGGACTTGGACAAACCAGCACGGGCTCTGGACACGTTGCAGGAAGTTTTCCGCAACAAGAAATGGGCCTACAATTGGTCGGAATCAGTGCTCGAACCAATTATGTTCAAATATCTCGAGCTTTGCGTCGATCTTCGCAAATCACACATCGCCAAAGAAGGACTGTTTCAATACAGAAATATGTTCCAGTCAGTCAACGTTGGGTCTTTGGAACAAGTTATTAGGTTGGTCTTGCGTAGTCATACTTGTTGGTTGGTTAATTACGTAACCTTAGCCAGAGTTTTAGGTTCCCATATGCTTAGTAATTAATTGTTCCTGGCTACGTATTGATTCCTAACTATGATAGTTGAAAACTTGATGCCCACTTGAGTACATGTCCGAAGTTCCCTTAAATTATCGATAACTGTGAAACTTACTATCGCAGCAATTTCCATTTCATTATGTACTTTTGATCCTCGAAGCATATATATACAGTTTATGACTAGGTACTCCAGTTGATAATATCCTTTTAGTGATAGGTATCCAGTTCACTAGCCATATCATGGCCCTGTGTAGTTAAAAATGACATTATTAATATGACTGACAAAATCAAGTGTACTTTAGCGACAATTACAAAATTGTAATTGTTCTCTTATTATTATCATTCCAATTATAACACATTCTCAAGTAATAAGTCACATTGTTACTGACAGTGATGTCATTATTAAATATTTGTTTTTACATTTTATTAAAGTTTCATAAATTTATAACACTAAATCATTGTTAAAAGTTTCGGGAGTGTTACACTTTATTGATTATTAAAACGGCTAGACTCACATATGTTTTTTCAGGATAGCCCAACTAGTTTTGTACCTATACGAGGTCCTTCCTCATGAGCAACTTCTGAAACTTCATGAGGTCTGAAACTAGTCAGGCTATCCCGAAAAAACATATGTGAGTCTAGTCGTTTTAATAATCAACACTAAATCAGTTGTCTAACTCTAACAAATTGATTTTATTGTGTCTTACAAAGTAGTTTTGAGTAAAAAACAAGGTCCATCTTGTAGTGCCGGCAGATGCTTAAGTAAAATGCACTCAACATCATTTTTTTAGTTTACTGATAAATTTTAGTTATTGCTTTTATTAATTTTTATTTATGATCAAAAATATTGTAATAGCTAATACTATAAATGTGCATGAAGAAGCATATATAACTTCATGTTGGACTAGTGTTTCTAGTAGTAGCGAAGTGTTTGGATTCGTGCCTAGCGTACATCAATAGGCTTATGCACTATTACATGATGAAAAGTGGGCATACTTTACTATGCCTACCCGGTAAGGGAAACACTGGTATAATGTTATTTAAGAGAGAGATGAATGTATAAGTGGCGCATGGGATCCACAAGAATGAGAAGCCTGTTGTGACAATATAATAATCATGTAAATAGAAAGGATACAAATATTTAAGTATACTGGAAATAATAACTATATCAGATATGCTCAGATACTGCTGATGGTATAGATAAATGTAAAATTACAGATTATTCTATAAGGAAGTTGTCTATTTTGTCACTAAGCCTGAATTGAACTGTTGAACTTATGTAACATTACACCTTAAGTACCTGTTGAACGAGGCAAAACAGGGTAGTACACTTTCAAACTGTCAAATATCTTATGTAAAAGTTAAGTTCCTGGACTAACCAACTTTTCTCAAGTAGTCACATGGAGGAAATTAATTAAAACAAGACTTGACATACTTCACTTAATGTCCTATGTTCCAAAGTGGGGTGGAGATTTTCCACAGTAGTCTGCCACAGATAACAATCTTAAGCTTCATGTCACTAAATCAATTTAATTCCATAAAGATATAAATATATGTATTGCTATTTATGTCATCAGTTCTTTGAGGAAACATATATGTAGCAATTAATACTCTGTCTACCATGTAGGAGACTTGGTATGATTGTATTTTAATAATCATTGGTTACATTTACTTCACAGAGGTTACCTCCGTATGGCAGAGGAGCGTACAGAGGCTGCTAGAGAACAATCTGCACAAGCTGTCATTGACACAGATGATTTGGACAACTTGGCTACTCCAGAGAGCATCTTGCTGAGTGCTGTATCGGGTGAAGACGCACATGATAGATCTGATCGAACTATACTTACTCCATGGGTATGTTTCAGTATTATCAACTGGACTTTTCAACCTGCTCTCCAATAGAACCCCTAGTGGAAATTTAAATTTAGTGGTCATCCGTTAAAGATCCGAATGCAGTGTTACTTTGTCTGGTTTTACAGATCTTTTGCTAACTGCTTTCCTATCAATATTAAATGCACTTTATATGATGCAATGTGTTAGGGTTTATTTAAGGTTTTGTTTAAATTAATTTTGTGTTAAATATTGTTTTAACTTTAATGATTTGATTTAGGATTCTGTGAAAGCCTTGGTTTCATTTAAGTAAATTCACATCATCAAAAAAATAAGTCAGATACTGGTTGATAAGGTAGTCAGAAGCCTCTGAAACCGGTGTGCATGTATTCAGAAATTCATAAATATAGAAGTGTAGTCGGCATGAATGGACAGGGACATTTGCTACTTTATGCTCTCGGCATATCTCATATGGTACTCTGAATGAAGACATAGCTATAATAATAATTGTCCATATAAATGAGCCCATACTCCCGTTACATTATCGTTCACACAAAATTGAGTATGTCAGATTTACAGTGTAAGATGTCTTATCATAATATGATATTTGTTTTAATTCAGGTGAAATTCCTCTGGGAGTCATATTGCCAGTGTCTGGAACTGCTTCGCACCAATGCCCACGTGGAAACTCTGTACCACGACATCGCACGCATGGCATTCCAGTTCTGTCTGAAGTACACTCGTAAGACTGAATTCAGAAAGTTATGTGACAAACTACGTAAACATCTAGAGGATATTTGTAAACCCACAGTAAGTAACACATTAAGGTAAACTTCTTAAATAAAATGTTTAGTGGATAATCAAAAACATTAATGGATAATATAGAAGATGTGATGCAGCAGACAGAACTCACTTCACGATCATATATCATCTTGTTTACAATATTTATTAAATTTACAATGCCATGACATACGTTTTTTCCTGGAATCTTGATGTTTTTGGTACAAAGAATATAATTTAGCATTAAAATATAATAGTCTAAGTTGTTTATAGGACAGCCAATAAATATTTTCTTGTTTCATACGTTTTTACTGTGATTTTGCGGTAGTCAGTTTAAATTTGGAGCTTTCTTTTTGTCACATATTGTTCATTAACATTCAAGTATTTTTCCATAAAACATAAATATTGCATGTAAATATTGTGTTTAGGTGCAAACTGGCAATGTGAGCATCTCCAAACCTGAAACTCAGCAGCTCAACCTGGAGACTAGACTTTTTCAGCTGGATAGTGCTATACAGATGGAGCTTTGGCAGGTTTGTTTGCTTCAATTATTGTTCCACTGATGCTATTCTCTATGTAGTCTGTGGACCGACAGCAGTTTGATAATGCTGATGGTAATTTAAGTGTCAAATGGGTTTACAGTATTTGCCTTTACTTACGGAAGGGATGTAATGATTATCATTATTAATAGAAATGTACAATTATATATCATATATCATATCGACCCTTCTATCGTTCCACTGTTGGAACATGGGTCTCCTCTCAGAATGAAAGGGTTAAGGCCATAGACTGCCACGCTGGCCAAGTGCGGGTTGGCAGACTTCACACACCTTAGAGAAATTTTTTTTTTACTCAAGGTGTGCAGGTTTCCTCACGATGTCTTCCTTCACCGAATAAATAGCTAGTAATATTTAAACTTAAAACGCACATTTTTAGAGGTGCGCGCCAAAGATTTGAACCCGGTCTCCCGGAGTGAGAGGTCGAATTTCAAACCACTAGGCTATCACTGCCAAGACGAGACCAATGATATGAGTAAGAAATCAGAAATTTTAGTAAACATAATATATAAATAAATCAAACTTCAGTATAAGATTATACTAAGGTATAATATATTTAATATAAGAATATATATTTATACTGTAAACATCAGGTCTTATATATTTTTTACAAATAATAAAAATGCTTTTTTGTGGATACGTATTTATTAACGTATAACGTATTTAATATCTTAACATACTTAACAATGTTTGGCATATTCAAGATTACATATTAATTATAATATTATATTATATAACATAATGTAAGTTTCTGAGGATCTTATCGATACTGATGTAATATGTTTTGATTTAAGATAATAAATTAAATTAACACACTACAATCATAAATCTATTTTATTTTTACTTCGAAATGATATGTTTTATGAAATATTATATAAATATATTCATTGTGTGTACTATTGTTATAATCAATCATTATACTCTACAATATGCGTGTGACATATACCTACAATAATAATTAGGAACTATTCTATTCACTATTATACTAAACACGAATATATTGACAATAAAAGAAATTTAATTTTACTACTAAAAATATAAATGTGTCTTCTAAACACTTCAAATTACGTTAACGTACCGCATTGACTTTTTTAAACAAAGAATGTTATTTTTTAATAACAAAAGCAGTTTGATAAATTCATATAGCATTCAATCTTTAAATATAGGAATTATCTTAAAGATTTTTGATATTATAGATCTATTAAATATAGTCCATTTTACAACTACCACATTGAAAAAGATAAAATATACATAATTTTTATAACCATAAAGTATAATAGGTTTACTGTAATACAATTTTTAAACGTGACACATTTTTTATTATTCTATTTTAAAACATCATTTTAAAAGGCTAGCTATATTTGTATAAATAACATATTTATTACATATAAAATAACATCAGATCATTCATCGAATAAAAAATTGTATATTATTAATTTGTTTGAATTTATTCATTTTATTATAATTATTTTACATAATTTTAAGAACAACTCATTATAAAAGGTATTACAATTCGCAAATATTCACCATATTTTATTTACCATTCCACTAATATTGTCGTGTCTAATGGCGGGAACGTAACTGTCAAAGAATTAGTAGATTGGTAGGTACTGGGTAACCAAAGAGAAGCAGTATCATTAACAAAATAATACAATCTTATCGTGTATCAGTCAATGTTTCAAAACACAGTTAAATATTTAACCAGCTTGATACTAACTCTTTGGCAGATTTAACCGCACCTAATAATTTAAAATAGCAAATAAGCTTCATCTGTAGTTGCAATAACTGCAGCTGAAGCATAGATAAAAGGAAATCTAAATCGTTATATATTCTCTATCAGCAGTCAAACATGCGTTGCAGTCTCCAAGAGAAAAATTCGTTTGTCTATACTGGTGCAATGTGCGCGTAACCCAAAGTATACTGAGCAACAAAGCTATATTCATCGACACATAGAAAGGTGCGCCAATTGACTGCCGGACTTGCTTTACCACGTAGTCCTAGCAAAAGCTAACTCCAATTAGACCAGTCGCTACACCCACAGCCCTCCAAACCTTTGTCGTATATTCTAGAGCCGTTGAGAGTTTTAGCATCTGGAAGGTAGGTGTAGAATACTTCGCAGAAAGCAGAGTCATCTCGCGGTAATTCGTAGTCAACGTGTTTCGCTGCGAGCCACGCTGCTCCCATAGCGCTCGATACACGGAGGCGTACTAGTTCTAGCTTTTGTTTCACCTGAAATTATTGATTTAATAATAGATACATCAGATGCTGCTGAAATTATAGCCTTTGTACTAATTTATTTGGAGCACATCCGGAATAAAATTATAATACATACAATATAAAATATGTATGTACATAATAATAAAGTGAGGGACCTCAGGCGTGAAGATAAAATTTATGTAGGTATGTATAAAAAGTACATATTTTTTACGTTAATGTACAATGTTTATTAGTAGTCTGCTTTATATAGCGCAGGCTATGCCTAATCTGAATACAGTCAGCGGTATTTGAAAATATTTCAATCTATCTAAGTTTTTTCTATTTGAACTCCTTAAAGATAATCTCAAAAATAATCTGATTTAACGATACTGAGTACTGTTTTTGACTAAAATAAATAAGTTTCCGTAGTGTAGCGGTTATCACGTGTGCTTCACACGCACAAGGTCCCC
>DWEJ01003609.1:0-10303 GCA_018245835.1 Mysoria sejanus stolli | reverse complement strand
GTAAAACTAATGATTAAAATTATATTTATCATAATATTAAAATAATATTAATTAATAATTTAGATTAGAAGAAGATTAGAATTTAGATTTTTAGAACTTTTCTTCAATTGATAAAGAGATCTGTCAATTAATAAATTGACATTTAATTGTCATAAAATAGTTGACATCCTTTGCAACTTAAAACTTTTCCTAAATAATATTGATGTCTATTTAGTAGCGATTTTCCAACATTTCTGTGATAGGTACATCTTTAAAATTCTTCGTTAAGTTACGTTTAAAGCATTTTTGTTTTGAAACTAAATAGATTATCAAACGTGAAATGGGTACAAGCGCATTATGATGTATGCGCGTACTAAGAACTAACTAGCGCCGTCATAAACTATCAACTATTTTATTGATAAAGCCCCCGTATGACATTTTTGATAACATACGAAAATGTTACTTTGTCAGGCATAAATAATCTTTTTATGACGAGAAGCGTAGGTAAAGGCTCAAGGATTTATATGCAATAAATATTTTACGACATGAATTAATATTCTGATCGTTTTCCGTGACGTTCTTTTTATGACTTATCATTTTTGTGGCGATGGTCAGAGACAGCGGCGCGGGCGCAGCCTCACCATTAAAATATTGGCCGATCTGATTATAAAACTTGAATGGCCATAAAACTAAAAACATTCTTTTATCAAACTTTAATGCATTGTATAAAATATTGAATTAATTGGCTTAAGTAGAGCTAAAGTGTTTTTTATTAATATTTATAAAAAAATTGAGACGGAATATTATTTGAATATGTTAATACTGTTTGTTTTGTTGGAAATTAAATACTAATAGCGGTGATCGAAGCCATTTTCACTAAGTTGTTGTTAAATGCGTTATGAGTGAACATTTTACTTAACGATGTCCGCTTATAATCGAAAAATAAGTTTCAGCCTGAACTATTCGAACTTATGACCATGCAGTTGTGTTGATAAAACTGCAGTTTTATAAATTTATCACATGTATAAATGAGTATTTTTAAATTATTATTTGCCATATACACAAAGTATCTAACCTTCTTTGATAGAAATGTTTAAATCAACAATTTTCTCAAATATGTACACAATGGTTAAGTATCATCGCTCACGTAGTGCGTTGTGAAGTGGCAATGTACATATTTTGTTATTATAGTTAACGCATAAAAGGTTATTCGACACGAGTGTACCCTAACTCTGTGGGAGGCAGTCTGTTCAATTATCCCGTACTTACCCGCACACCGAGTAACTTGTTCTTTAACAATATTTGCGTATGTGACATTAACTCTTGGTGGTATATAAGTAAGCATAAGTAAGCATAATGAAGACACGGATGGGCCTCTATATTCATAGATTAGTCTTTAAGGTTTAAATGTAGCACTTCTATTTGTATTGAAACGAGTTGTATTTAAATTTTGATGCAAATATGTTGGAATTTAATCGTTTAATCAAATATGATTATTATCTTCCGTCAGTTACAATAAGTACCGAAGTAGTATACGGACAAATTTTAATTAGATGAAGTATGTAGTTAAGTTAAGTAAAATAATTACTAGAAATACGTTAATACGTTAACAAAATTAATTTAATTTATTCAAATATGACATTGGTTTACGATAATACAATTTCAAGACAATATTAATGTACTATGATTTAAAAGCTTTATTTTTGTATTAAAACGAAGTGTTATAATATAATAAATTTCACTTCTTCACAGCAATCTACATGTACATATGTAATTTAAACATTCTTTTTGTAAATCTTATTTGTTTTAATGTCTTTAGTTTGCAATAAACAAATGTATCGTATGTGGGCGTGTATCAAATCAGTCTCCACAAATGTAGAGATAAATATATCAGTTCAATTGTTAGGTGTATCGAAAACCACGGGTATTCTTGGTTAAGTTATAATTGTATGTCCTTGTTAATAGCATTTATGGGTTTTCGATTGAATCGCAAACGGTGAGCCTACAAGTTTGTGGAGGTAATCGTCAATTAACTGGCTATTTAAGACGGCCCGGGTCGGGCGCTCTGCGACGACAACGACTAAACTAATGCGGGCTGGAGACGCTGACTACAGACTTGTAATTACTGCTTGCAAAATTAATGCACTGAAACTTGGATGAAATGAAAACTGGAGCCTTAAGTTTGTTTCACAATTGCACATTGTTTTCTGATGCCTCACCTAAACTCCGAGGACTGCATTTGACTTTGAAAATCGAATTAGTCTTTAGTTTCCCATTGTTAAGTCGATGACGTCGACATTGAATAGTCTCAAATATGATTTTTTAGTGGACCAGACCTTGTTCTTGTTTATTGCATTGTAAGATTATTTACTCGTTATTGTATATAAGCATATTTGAAAATGTAGGTGCTGTAAATTGGAGGAAACGTCGTAAACGCGTAGATATGTGCCGCTATTTGTGTAACAATAAAGTATGAACTGGCTCGGGGCCAAAGACATTCAATCGGAGCAGTGTATCTAGGTATGTGACTATTACATGATAATCATTTTAGCGGTAAATGTTGTAAGCCGCTGTTAAATACGCTTACGATTAAAGAGATATTTGTAACATTAAATGTAACGAACCTTCGTAGAGAAGCCACGTTCGCAAACGGTGCATTTGAAAGGCCGCTCCTTGGTGTGGCTGCGGTAGTGAATCTCCAGTGCGGAATTGCAGGCGAAAGTCTTGTAGCAGATGTTACAGGTTGTGTTCCCGCGCACTGCGTACAGATAAATCCATTATTCAATGACGCCGTCACGTACCAATTTCAACATGCGATCTTTTAGTAATTTCCAAATGTCTCTCTCCCATGAACGGGTTAGTGCTTTTATTCAGCGTGTTATCGAGCGCCCGGCAAGGAAGTTATTATTGGTTTATGAATGTAAAGGAATCAAAGAGGGAAAAGGAGACGGACGACCGGGGCGGACACAAATCATAAGATCCCGCTATCGCATACCTGCGGGCGGGAACGCAAGTCCAAGTGGGCTGAAGGGCGATCCGCCGAGAGCTCCGAGTGCGGCGAGCGGCGTGGGTGGTGACGGCAGCGGCGAGTGCTGCGGCAGCCGTGGTGGCGTCGACAGCGCTGACAGCGCCGGGGATGACGGCGAGGCCCGTGCGCTCCGCCCGCTCTCCGAACCTGTCGCCGATGGGAGGGAAGCCGTTGTGGTGATGGTTTTTACTTCGCATTCGGACGCCGAGGCGCAGACGGAGAGCGGCGAAGTTCGACGATCCTTCAAATCAGAGTCGTCGTCGAACTCCCGAGTAGCGGGCTCGCGCTCGTCCCGGCCGCTCTCATCGTCGGTTCCGCGGGAGTCCGCCCGTCGGTCGCCGGGAGTAGAAGGAGTTGGGAATAAAGAAGGTGGAGCGGGACGATATGAAGGATAATCGCTACTATCTGCACCGTCGTTGAATTGTGGGCAATTGCTAATTTCAGTTTTTTGACTCTGATCGTAAGAAATATCGACGCGCTCGCCAGTATGTATGCGTATATGTTGATGTAATAACGTAGGATCTGTGTACTTTTTGTGGCAAACCGGGCATTGGTGTAGCATTTGCGATGGTGGTTTTATACGATGAACGCCCATATGTGTCTTTAGATTACCCTTAGTCGTAAACGCACGACCACATAATCTGCAACGGAACGGTCTTTCACCAGTGTGAGTTCGATAATGCATCTGCAATGCACTTTTACAAGAAAGAACGCGATGGCACACTATACATTCGTTGGGGTCAGATACTTTGTTGTCAATATTATCTACCAATTGCTGTAATTTCGATGTTTCTGATGTTTTTGTTATTTCAATTAAGCTCTCCCATGAATTGTCATTGCTGCCCGGACGCGGTAAAAGTGAGTTATAAAACAAAGGATCGCGTGCTATGTCTGGTTCAAGAGTATTTGGAGGTGTAGTATTATGGAAAGGGGTAAAACTTTCAGAGGAAATACTACTAGGAGGAGACTGTGGAAATAGAGGGAAGGAAGGAAATGTACGTAGTCCCGTTGCAATTGAAATTGGTCCAGATATCGGTGAGTTCTTACTTGAAAGATTTTCCGGTTGGTCTGGATCAGGCTTCACATGTGGACTTTCTCTGCCGATCTGATCTTCATTGCTGTACTTTGAATCCATGCTGCCATCATCATATGGAGATGTAGAAGGATATCGATCTTGTTCTGTATCTTGTACGGCGTCATTTTCGTCAGGTTCACGCTTAGGCGTTATTCTGTCAGTATCCTCGAAACTGGAATCGCGTTGACTTTCTTCATCTTGTGGTTCAGATTTAAATATATCTGGTGCCGAACGGGAAGGACTAGGGGCTGAAGGTTTGCTGAGATCTGCTGGAGTGTCTTGTTCTTCTCGCATCGCGAAAAGCGGATGGGGCGGTAATGGTTTATCTCCGAGTGGACGAGGTGGAAGCAACTCATGGTGCGGTGGCCTGTACAGTGGCAAACTTGGTGGGAAGGGGCCTGGCGCGCCCGGAGGGAACTGAAGTGGATGGGGCGGCATTCCTGGGATCGGCCCCGGCGATAGTTGAGCTAGTAGTGGAGGATGATATTTATCCAAGTGCTCAGGTATTGGATTAGGGTTCATTTTAACGTGTGGAAATTTGGCAGTATGTCTTTGGAAATGAACTTTAAGATTTCCTTTGGTTGTGAATCGAGAACCACAAACATTACACTTGAACGGTCGTTCACCTGTGTGCGAACGAATGTGAATTTGTAGCGCGGAATCACTCCCAAAAACTTTTCCACAGTATCTACAGCGATGCTTGAAAAATGGTTCATTTCTTCCTCCAGTTTTTCCATCGTATGGAGACATTTTTCCAGATTTGCGAAAAGCAAGTTCATCGGCTAAGTTGTTTGCCAGTAAACCTTGTGATGCATTGTCGAGTACTTCTTGCGCTCGTTTTTGAAGCATTTCAAGAGTGTTGGGCTCATTCAAGGACGGCGGAGGATCATTATTTGTAATAATTGAAGATGCTAATGAAGACGAAATGGAACTATATGGCGGATGGGACATCATAGGTGGGGATGAGGTTGGAATTTTGGGTATGGAGATCGGTTCTGTTTTTGGTGTAAGATGCGTATGAGATGATGGCAAGCTTTGGCTAGTAGGAGGGGTGGGTACAACAGGCGATGGCTCCCGCGGTGGACGAGGCGGTGACGGCGATCGAGCTGGAGTCATAGGCACGCTTGGCTCTTGTTCACTTGGTGGAGGGCTTTGACGCTGATCGTCTTTTCTTCGTGTCAATGAGAGCTGGTTTTGCAACTGTCTTATTAATTGAAGTTGAAAAACTTGTTGATGTTGCAAAGTAAATAACGTGCTCTGTAATACGGCAAGCTCATGTAAAGCGGCTTCATTATCAGCATTATTAGCCATTGCCGTTGCTGCGAATTGCGCTACTGCCACCTTTGTGTTTTGTAATGCTTCAAGAGTAACGTGCCCTGCTATCGGAAATGGAAGTCCAACAGGCGGTACATCGGCTTCAGGTACTTCTGCCTCTCCATCTTCGAGGCTATTATTATTTTCAGCATCTTGTCTATGCCTTCTCACTTGTTCTAATTGTTTATTAGGGCCATCCATTTCTTCATCCCCAGAAACTACCATTTCTTCAGGGTCAGAATGCATTCTTTCTTCTCCCATTTGAATCGCTTTCTCATCACATACACGCTTATGGTATAAAAAATCGTGAAGATTTTCAAATTGTTCCTGACACCGAGGGCACATGTGAGCCTCAGGTCGATCTCTCGTTACGTCTGGCATTGCATTGTGTATATCTTCCTCTGAACATGATCCAGAACTTTCACCTGTAACAAAAAATATCAATGTAAGAACAACAAATAAATATAACACTTCGTAGGTATAATATAGGTGTATGTGTGTGTAATAGTGATGTGTACTTATACTTTAAATAATTAGTGGATAATTGCTTATAAAGATTTGGTATTATAAAATTAATGGATAAGTTCTTATCCTTAATTTACGGATAGTTCTTAACGGATAAGTAATATCCATATGAGGTCCTAATTTATGAGAATTAATGTCAATTGATGGTACCTACGCTCTGTTGCGAAAGTAGGTACTGGCGCGTACGACGCTGGAAGCTAACCTCGTCGTTATCTTTTATTGCAGATTGAGCGCAATAAACCTTATTTGTTAAATGTATTAAGCGATTACCTACAAATAAAAGAATTTGGTTTTTTCCAAATAAGATTTGATAATGAACTGACATCTATAACACGACGTACGTATATATATTGTTAAATTTACATAAATGTATAATATATATGTATATGTACATATATACTCAAAAGGTAGGCATTATTAATCCTTTTATAGTTTTATTTCATAATAAAAATGCGTATAATTTTTATAGGCAGAGGTAACTGTCAGTATTTAAAAACCCTATAACGGAATGGGAAGGTCAATTGTAAGCAACTAGGCTAACAAAATAAAACCGTAGATAAAATTTTAAAATTTGTAATATATATCTTATTATTAGTAAGTATTAACAGTAATTAAAACAATAATGAAACGATAATAAAAGGTACAATTCAAATTCGTTAACTTTACAACGAATGTTACAGCTACTCGATAATAGATGTCGCTAGGCGTCATGGACTGCGAATGCAATATGGCGACGCTGGTATGAATTTAATACATAAATTCACTGATCATTTTATTACAGACCTGCGACATTAGTATCGACATGTAATACTTGTCCAATTCAAATAAATATATTACGATTTAAATCTTGCTCACTAACCATTTCGTATATTTTCAATATAAGAAACAGCGTTATTCTTCTACTATTATTATTAAATTGAAGCTCTACTATTATTATTACCAACGGTAAACAATAAATTTATTTTGAATTTGAATTTAAATTTGAATAGTAAATATAGGTAAGCTATTAAACAATTGATAACTTCGATAAATAACTTTAGATCTAAGAATTTAACATAAAATATAAATTGTTCCAATAACTACAATGCCGCAATGTTTTCAAGTAAGACCTTGTTCAATTCACGTCACCACCTGTTTGGTGCACATTAAATAGATAAAGAAATTTCTGGTTTTCATTGTTTAAAAACAAAGTATTTTGCGTCGTCGCACATTACCTATTTATACATCATCAGAAACATCATCTCAGAATAATATTATGGACGACGACTGCAGCCAGTAGGCCGGTGTAACAATGTTTTAAACTCATTAGAAAAGTAGACATCCTATTCTATCATCAGCCATAGTGATCTAGCTCAGGGCTTCTTAAACTTTTGCCATACACGACCCCATTTACGATTGCGAGTTTGTTGACGACCCCATACAATTATAAAAGAAAAATAAATTAATACAAAATAAATTAAATTAGTATACCTATATAAATATTTGACATTAAGTTCTCTCGACCCCAGAATTTTGCTACGCGACCCCATTTAATTTATGATATAGCGATTGCGGTATTGAGCTCCTTGCAGTGCGTAATATCCTATTTTTAAATCGAATGCTTCTACAATATACTTGAAATAGCACTGTTATCATGTCAGTGACAAATTTAATCTCGATGGGCTGATCAGATGACACGCACGCATGCGACACAAACTTTTTTTTTATATTTAATTAATTTTACCGCGTAAATTGAAACGAAGATTTTATATCATGACTAATTAATTTCGCAAATTCATATTTAAAAATGAACTTTGAAAGCGGAACTTCTTGTCTATAATCCCCGATGAGATTGTACAGTAGTGCAGTATACTCTTACGTTTCAGGAGTTACGTTTACGTCTATGGAATAGGTTATTGCGATACACCGGCTACATTTCCAGACTCCGCGCCGTTATTAGGAAATGAAAAAAAAAATAATTAGAGAAATCTATTAGTGCCCGACCTAGAATTTGAACCCAGGATCCACCGATCAGCAGTCATTTGAATCGGAAGTCACTGGAACTTTCAAGATATTGTTGATAATTATATGGTTTGTACAAATAAAAACCCTTGTTATTAATGTTTAAGTGGATACAAAAACATCAGGTATCCATATGAAATTTTCTATAATTCTACTTCCATGTAAGATTAGTTTTATATGTAATGAATATTTGAAACGCAGCATATTACACAAAACTGTTTACTTTGTATAATTGGTAGAAATTTTTAATATCTGCTTAGTGTTATATTATAATTCTAAAGTTCATAGAGTTCTTTCAGTTTTACACTAGTTAATATTTCAGTTATTAAAATAAATATGTTCATTATTTATTTTAAAACGAAAATTTAATATTCATTTTAGTATGTGGTATCATATTCAGAAGCAAAAATACTGAATCTAGCCTACAATATTGCTTGAGTTCACAAGTAGGCTTTCTTAATATTGAAGTACGTAAGAAGCCACACCTGTTTCGATTAATTTAAAAAAGGTCTAGCAGTTATGTCCAAATATGAATTATTGCTGAGCGATATATATTAATAATAAAACTGATATTTAATTATATAGCCACATTAAACATGTCTCCTGTTAATATATAATATACCTAATTTATTTCATACATAACCCAAAAGCACCTCAGAAAATGACTTTTTGCGCGATAAAGGCCGTTCTAATTTCACGTTATAAACGTTATTGTGTAGATTTTGTATATAAATAATAAGTATTATAAATTCAGGCCATATTACAATATGCGTTTAGCATGACAAAGGACAGTTGCCGTACCAGCAATGGTACTAACGCTTGCAGTTCACGATACGCATGCCTACGCGATGTTCAATCTCTTTGTTATTTTATAACACAACTGGAACGTGAATCTAGTGCATTAAAGCGCTTCTTTACTCATATTTATCATAAACACACTACATACCTAAACTGATGGTGTGGATGTTTAAAAACTACAGAGTGTCCGCTTTAAAAAATGTAGCTTGTAGACATCGTGTGGCGATCTAAAGCGTTCATATTGTAGATATTATAGCGGATATTGAGATATTTTATAAAATCTTTTGTTTTATTACATATCATATATATAACAAATCTAATTCATAAGATATTTTTTTTATAGGTACATTTTTTTTTAAATTCTGCCAGTTATTGACTTGTTCGTCAAAATATAAGATGCAAGTCTTACTAAAATTAGAAATGTTTTGATTTTGATACTTAATTCATGTTTAGAGTTTTTATTGGAATTATCTTCGTTCTATCCCCATTTTTTCCTTTCTGTACAGTTTTGACAACTTATTTGTCATTTGTTACATCATGCCTGATAGTTACCTAAGTTCCCATTATATTAAAATTGTAGTCACGATCTAAGTGATTGTCCTTTTCTTAAGGAATAATTGCATTCCATAAGGAATTATGAAAAACCCTTAATTGACAACATAGCTGTAAGTTTTCATTTCTTTCATAATCAGTTTTGTATCATCATTTTCATTTGAAGTAGGTATTGAAAAAGTGTTCAAGAAGTAGTTTTTGTTAATATAATTAAAAAATTACGCTTTGTTTTCCAAATGATGAGTAGGCGAGTGTATCATATAATTATCGTAAGACAATACCTACATTACAATGCGTGTTAGATAGTTAAACAATAGGGATCAAAAAGTAAGTTTTCCAATTACAATATCGTTGAATACAATATAAAATTTATTAACCAATTACATTTATTTCTTATGGTTAAATTATATTCAATGAAGAATTATATTCATCTACTATGTTAATGTTCAGTATAAATATATACCTATATTTTGTATATACATTTCTAGGTAACTATACATATCTTGTTTGGCAATTTCGAATATAATTTTAATTCATTATTTAATTGCTTCTAATCGCGTATAAATAAAGAAATAAATATTGTATTATTTCACAAATAAAGTAACCGCAACAAAATAAATGAATATTTGAGTTGCATATTGTTCAGTAACACTAGGTATTATAGTACTGATTTCGTAAAACTATAGATATCTATAGGTAATTATAAATTATATAAGGTCTAGAGTATTGTTTTACACAACGTCAATATACGCATTGTGGATTCATATTGTCTATAAGTAAGCGTATTATATTCAACGTGACGGAAATCCCTTTGACCTTTGCTATATGACCATCACTGATTATCTATTGTTATAATTCATGTTTCAATAGATAATATGTAGCTTTTTTGACATTCGAATTTTAATTAATACAATACAGTCAATTAAAACATAATAATAAATCAATTTAATTTATTTTAAAGTAACAGCACGCGAGTAATCCACGAAGAGGTAGGCAGAGAAAGGTAGAGAGTTTCGCCAGTCATGTTTGTG
>DWEJ01003608.1:0-10304 GCA_018245835.1 Mysoria sejanus stolli | reverse complement strand
CCCATACTAATACCAGTTAATATTGTATTCAATTTTTGAATAATTGTATGACTGACGTAATCAGTTATAAATAACTTAACTGTGTATTTCGATATTACTTTATAAGCAATATTTTACGTTACAATAATGCCCGCTGAGTGATAATAATATAATTAAACATGATAAATTACATGGTTTTGTACAATTGTACTGGCATCGAGTTGTTCCTTTAATAGACTCCGGTGTTCATCATATCAAATATGAATTCACTTCCATTACAAAAAATAAATAAAGTAATTAGCATCCGTTAAAATTCAAAATAATAATTCGCGTCAAACATGAATGTATTTAAGAAAAAAATTATTAATATAAGCCAATTTATTTTAAAATAAATGAAAACTCAAAATAATGGGCTGGAGTTGAAAATATTTAACGATACTGTGGATGTTACGATTTGCCGAGTTTTTTCAAATCTTGCAAAAACTTCTTCAAAGCGGGCAAATTGCTAACATCACTGTATATATATACATAAATATGTACTTTTATGTAATAAGCAATTATATATAATTACTTAGTATATATGTTACATTCTCACGTTATGAGATAAAATGCTGATGCGATTGATAATATTCTTTAATTATGGTTGTTTAATAAAACATATGTATATAAGTATATATTTATATGTATATATGCAGTTTATGAGCTATCTGATTACTATACAAGTTCTTTTGCTGCTTCATTTTAGATCAAATACCCGCGTGTGGATATGTCTCAAGTTATTATTAGCTATTATAGAATATCAATTTGTTCCAACCTTTACGTTTTAATATTACGTACGTGAATTTCATTTATCTATTGCCAACCGGCTAAAACAATGGCAAGACTTGAGCTAACGAGTAATAATACATAGTTATATGTAGTTCCCTAATACGCTCTCACCGTTTCTATCCTCAACGAGCCATTTTAACACGCTACAAATAATTACCAATTTATCTTCCTATAATAATTATAACTTAACTTATTGTTACATTCATTTAATTCCTAAAAGCAAGTCTTCAGTAAAAAGTCACATGTCAAGTCTATTATATTAGTCTTATCACAACTGACATATATTTATAAAACAGTTTTAGCGATGGCAAGATTATGTTAGGACTAAAATGACAGAATTTTGAAATCTTTTTTAAAGATAAAAATTAAAATAAAAAGAGGGATAAACCAACCGAAGAAACAACCGCCTTAACATCTTACAACTTATGGCAACATCCATAGGTATTATAGGTTTAATACTTTTTTTGTTAAATAGTTCATTTTTTATCTCTTTCGTCCAACACTTGTAGGTGTTTTGATCGAACAGTATCGTTGTTTGACTTATAAGTGGTAACGAACTCGCTGCCATCATCCATGACTTCTAAATATCTGCAGTCTTCATCGCTGTCAATCTGTGTCATTGCTTGATACGAATTACTATTTGTATAGTCATCACCCGAGTCGCTTTTATACGCTTCGTTTGTCTCGTCCATCACTTCGGCGGGTATTAAGGAATTATTTCTATCATTCATGTTGTTTTTGGCGTGTGTTATTTCATCTTTCACTTTATCTTTGGCGTTTCCAACTGAATCGAACATTTTGCCTGTCAATCTGAAGCTCAGTTCTTTGATTCGATTGCTATGTGTCTCCATGAACGTGGGTTTTTCTTCTGATTTGACGTCAAAAGAATCCGATTCAGAATTACTTAGGGGTATTTCACAGGGAGCGTATATGCTGCCTGTGTTTTTTCCTCTATTCTTGCAATTCTTTTCACTTTGTAACCACATGTCCGGTCGGAAGTTAAAGTTACACTGTTTCTTCGGTCTATTACAAGACTTGATCATAACTTTGAACGCCAAAATGTATACCGTCATGATAATTAAAACAGTGCCCGCTATGAATGACAAATACATTGCGGCTTGCTCCACGACAGGCAAAATGTTTAAGTACATTTTAAATCTCTGCTCCATCCACGATGGTAGCTGGTACATTCTCTGTCAAGAAATACAAAATCAGAATTAAGAAACGGAATGTCGAACGAGACGTTGTTATTTGTATTTCAAACACAATTATAAATATACGCAAATATTATTTTAAGGATTTCACAGAATTCAATGAAATAAGGCCGCAATTAAAGGACATAGAAAAATCTATTAATATTGGTACTTCCACTACAATTCAGGGCTTTTTATAAAATTAACATATAATGAAAGCTTAAATAGCTCTACATTTAGCACAGAATCTTTATTGCTGTTGCAATCAAAATCCGTTGAATGTGACTGTCATTGTATATTGTAAACAGTTGATTTTCTGTTCTTCGAGAAGAAGCAAAGAGATATTTTATCAAAACCGGTGGTACACAAAATTTTCCAAGACTTTCCCTAATTAAATTGAACTTATAGCATTATATGTAAAATTACTTACAATATCAAACCACAACATGGGAAGATGCATGTTGGCGAATCTCTCGGCGTTGTTGATACCAGAAATGTCGCCTAGAGCCATGTTGATTTGCATTTTGGCGCTTACGTCTAGTGGCAACCCGGAGTCTGGCTGGATCCACATCCTAGGGAAAATTTGATGGTTTACATCATCGTTCTTCGTGTTTTATATGTAGTAGTCTTTTAAAATAATATTGTTTTTATTACTTTTAACAAAAAGAGTTTGTTAAGACTGTTAAATATTCCATATTTGAAAAGTACAAATACCAACTTTTTGAAGCATCAATATTATTGACATAATCTTACCGAGTTTCATGTTTTTCTTGGTCGGGCTGGAGACCTTCTACTTTGCTAAATAAGATCTCATCTCCTTTATAGTAGTGAGGGTAGGAGAGAGCAATCGGGAACCCGTAGTAGCAATCCGTGACGTCGATTAGTCCTTCTGGGAGACATTTCCCTGGAAAGAAAAGATGCTGTTATATAAAGTCCTAAATATTTGGGCACGAATGTATAAAAAACAATTGCGTTCGTAAAGTTATTGGCGTGTTCATAGATACTACTGAAGATCCTGAACAAAACTGTTAGGATCCATATAATAACAAAAGTTTTGTGCTAATCAAAAGATTACTGTCTGCATCAGGCCTAATCGATACCATTATATACATATCAAAATGAACCCCTTCATGCAGTTGCAATGTTAAGACAATTAATTTATATGCAAAGGAATTTAAAATAGGGCAAAGCCCCTCTCGGTTTTGGCTAAAACATGGAACAAGCAAGTATTGGGACGAAAAAGTTTGACTCTAATTGTTAATCACAAAAGATTCTGTCCACTGGCGATTAGTTTCTACTAATATCTTGAACGGTGGAAGATGTAATTAAGGTTTTAGGGAAACAGGCAGACAAACAATTTCATTGGAAAATTACCTTGTCTACAAAAACACTTGTTTTCCTCAATAACCCTCCCATTATCCAGCATGTGTTCCGGAAAAGTGTACATGACACCTTTCAAACCATTCTTCACACCCTCCTTCACTGGAACCTAGAAGTAATATTTTTCCCCATTAATCATGAAGAAATTGTTGTAGTGTTTCAATACATGATATCAGTTTGACAAAATAAGCATTTTTCCAAGAACGTTGCTATGGTATTGAGATACAGCGAATTTTGGTCAAATTTATTAAAAAACATTGTTAAAGTTATTACCAGTGGAGCAGCTCGGCAAAGACTCTTTCGGAAGAACAGGAGTGACTCATTTTTAGTCACACTTCCCTTGAACTTGGTGCCGTCAGAGGCGTACTGGATGTTGGAGCAATGTGTGCCGTCCCACTGCGGAAGATCGGTGGATCCACGGTAGGTATCGATGAGTCCAGCGACGCTGACGTCATTCTCGCCAGTGAAAATAGTTTCGTAATCGCCATCAAAATCGTACATCTGGAACGTGAAACAGACTCAAGCATACAGTGACTGCATATCGATACTTGGAAAAAAATCTGAAAAATTCTTGGTTGTAATGTGATAGAACAGTTTAGGTTCCGTTTGATTCATATAATTAGTATGTTTATATAAAAGACAGAAGTGGAATGTAAATAATTCCTATATGGGCCCAGGACTTAAACTACGTCTATACTAATTTACAAGAAAGTTTTCTCGGCAGTTATAATATAGATTATAATTAGTTTCGAATATTTACAACAACTGATGAGTATTTAATGCGTAGCAAACTTTGAAAGGGAATCATTAAGGAGCCCTGAGCGGCGACTATATCTGATGTACTGCCCGGCGCACTCTGGACATTCCGACTAATTTTAATCATGATGGCTTATCACTCGCAATCTGCTATCGACTCGATGAAGGAGAAAAGTTAAAACCGGGCTTTTTTTATGCCTCCCTTGAGAAACCAAATGTTATATTTGGTTCCAGAAGGGAATTCTCGGTTCTCGGGAATGCCTTAGAAGTCACCTGTTTATTACACGCTAAGCGTTCAGTCGCGATTCCGATTTTAAAGTGCACATGCCTTATAATATAGGGCTTTCATGGTTAAGTAAAATTAATTCACCTTTATTTATTCACTTAAAGTATTCCTAGGTTATATATGTCCGGATATTGATGTCGGCAGATTGTTTCCAATCTTTGTCCACCTGGATAAGATCGTTTCATTGGATACTGGCAAATACATTCTGAAATCCGTATAATTTCTGTTACTCACCCTGTCAATAAGGCCAAGCTTATCGAAATATATCCACCCCGGCATGAAAGTGTTCCCGAGGGTCATTAGCTCAGACTTGTAGCCCATCATGAACTCGCGCGCTGTCATCTTGGCGAGAGGCTGGCTGTTTGTGAGCGTTATAAGTCTGTTTAAGCCGAATCTCGTAAACACACTTTGCTGGGATACCACGTTGGCTATGCTCTGGAAAGTAAATTAAAAGATTTGAAAGGTTCCAAGAACATTTGGTTGAAGAAATCTAGAAAAAAAGGAAAAATATAAATATAAAGATACGCCGTAAAGAACCTGACGTGATGAAATAATTTTAAGAAGGAACACAAGGTCAATAAAGAAGCCTAAGAATATTATAAAAAACATACTTTGAAGTATCTTCATTATAATACAAAGCACGAAATGCATCCAAATACTACATATTTCCATTAAATAGTAGTTGCCTATTGACCTATGTCCGTGCTGGTACTAAACATTTTTATGACTCAATCTTATTACTCAGGAGTACCAACGTACTTGTAACTAGCCGCGTATAGGTTAGGTATTATTAATACAAATGCTGACACTAACGTATACCTGCCAGGCTAAATGTGACCTATTCCTGCAGACCATCCAACAATTTAACACCAATAACTTATTAACTGACTGTCTCTTTAGCCGTTTTGTTTTCAAGCGAAATTGTCTTGATTGTATCATTTTTCTATGTTAGATTTTCTAATAGTGGCGCGGAATCTGGATATGTGCCCGGTGGGTAGCGATAGGTTCACTTCTTATTCTTCAGTTGAACGTAAACGTAAGTGTACTACACTCAACTGTCTACATTTACGGAAATTACAGAACACATTACCTAACAATAAGTGTTGAATAACAAACCAAAAAAAGACAGGGGTGATTTGTCTCAGAAAATGGGTGGTTTTGCGAGCAGCTTTAAAGAGGTCTAACTATTTGCTAAGTCCTTGGAAGGAGTTTTTCATCATTTTAATACATATAAAGTATAAAATATAAGGGATTATTTAATGCTTAATGACATTTTCTCCCAGTGAATCCTGGGGGACGTTGGGGTCGCGTGTTAGGTGCAAACCCCGCTGTAACAATCCAATTTATTCTTATGTAGGTACACACAAACACTTTTGTATACTCCCTGTGAGTCACAGGTCAAGGGCTAATGACGATTACAATAAAACACAACGACCGTGTTATATCACCTCGATATATTTACATTAAAACATTTTTGATCTTTGACACATTGGAAACTAGGTCAGTATGTTCAAACTGTCAAGGTAACATCTTCGACGAGGCCACGGACGGGATTTTAGATCGGTAAAACTCCTACAAAAACGGGTTTCCGCCTCCAAAAAAAATATAAAAGGATTGTTTATATGGACCCTTATATTTCTCTTTTGGCAATACTTGTAAGACACCTCCGTGATTTACCTGTTAAATTTACGTCCCATCCCATCTTACAGTCGCATTGGTACGTGGAAACTATTTAAATTGGATTTTAGATGTGTGTTGTGCCTATTTTTTTTTGTTGGCATAATTATGCGTTAACCTTGCGATACATCGAATCGGTCAATATCTTCGTTCGGATTGGTATGTAGCCTTAAATTTTTTCGCAATACTGAAGGCGGTGATCATGTTTGACCAGCCGTCAAGCGAAAAGCAATAAATAATTTTTAATATCTACAGCTACTATAACAATGAATAATAATTTATTTCTCGTCAATTTAATTGATATTACGAAATAAAACATACTACCTATTAAAAATTTATCACGTTTTAATGACATTCTTTTATTTTTAAACACATAACGAATATTTTAAAATATAATCTAAAAATGTTGACTGCCTCGTTGGTCGTGTTCGGGGATTACAGGCGTGAAGTTACGTTACGTTACGTTATTTTAAAAATGTCATTTAGAACTGTTTGGACGGGACTTATGAACACAGTAATTTCTAGTTCGCCATCCGATCGAGAGATGATGGGTTCGAATCCCGGGTCAGCACTATTTACGGGAGGAGGGAGTGTACTAACTCCTATGCCTACCTCTTCAGGGATTACAGGCGTGATAATACACTTCATATATAAATAATTATTTTAAACTCGGATTCAATCAATACACAAATATTTCTCATAATCGAGAATCTAACCCACGGCCTCCAGTTGCGTCAGGGCCACTAACAACTAGACCACCGGGACAATTAGTATGTTAATCAGAAAATCACAGGGTATCGTTTGACTTCCGGCTTTACGAGTGTACCACCCACACCACAGCAGATCTACAGAAGATCAGGTTACATTTTAATCGCCCACAATAACATCGAAGCAAAATAACACCCATCAATAACTTCGAGAACATAAAGAAAAATAATAATATATAACTCGTTTATTTCCTACAGTTATTTATAGTTACAACAAACAAAATTGTTGAAATGTAATGCGAATTAAAGGTAAAGAAATAATATTGCATTGCAAGTTTATTAAATTAGGTGTTATATTATAAAAACATGCAATTATAAAAACAATATAAATCTCCACAGCATGTTTTTAGAAAGGTACATTATAATTTAAATATATGTAAATTTACCATAGAGATAATGTACAGATAGAGTGGGCGGGTCATAAGCGTAAATAAAATGTCTCGGTGATAGAAAGAGTGAGAACATACATTTGGTATACGGTATATATGCGATGACGCTCGCAGTTGCTGGCGCATACAATAATTCACATATATAAACGAGTCATCATCATCTTATTGCAGTCCCCTGCTGGACCTACGCCTCCAGTAAGGGGTTAAGTCCAGAATCCCCACGCTGGGCATGCGGCTTGGATATCGCTGAGCATATAATTTCACACCGCCTTTTCCACTTTTTATAGGCGGCTAAGGCATTTAGGCGTAGAAACGACTACCAAATTCATTCTCTGTCTCTCTCTTTGGACTGGACGACTTTTGTCTCGCTTACTCTAATACGCCTTCATGAAATATACAGTGATTATATACTTCATGTTTACGGAACGAAATGTTTTGGGACATGCGCGCATAATGTTAGCAAAACAAAGCTCAGGCGAGACAGTTTTTGCGTATTCAAATGTAACGTGTGTGATAGGTGCAATAATGTCATGATCGTGACAAGCTTCAGTATGAGGAAAAAGAATATATTAAAATAATAAATAAATTATTGCATTCGAATGCCTCGTTGGTCGTGTTTGTTGCAAGTGCGACTGGCGATCGGGAGTTCCCGGGTTCTATTCTCGGGTCGAACATTACAAAATTTTCTAATTATAAAATTTTCTACTAGAAAATTTAATTTAGAATTTTAGTAGTGGTTCGGAGTATTCCATAGTGAGACGTAAACGTATCTGGTGAAACGTGGGTGT
The DNA here is from genome assembly GCA_018245835.1 of Mysoria sejanus stolli. Taxonomy (NCBI): domain Eukaryota; kingdom Metazoa; phylum Arthropoda; class Insecta; order Lepidoptera; family Hesperiidae; genus Mysarbia; species Mysarbia sejanus. The sequence continues at coordinate 2,261 of DWEJ01003608.1, read as the reverse complement.
GTAGTACATTCCTTTGCCTACGGGGATTAGATTCGTGCTGTAAAGTTTATATAAGTTGCAGCTTCTACACTTTAACTGAACTTAATTTTACAAAGCTTCCTGCGCGTATTCTTAGAACGGCTTAAAAAGCTCTGTTCATTTATTAATATTAAGATATAAAATTTAAATGTATAATTTACTTTTGTAAATATAATGCGTTATATGTACCTAACGTCGATGGTAAGTTACATATTATTGTAACTTTCAATTAGTTATTTAAAATTTTAACAAGTAAGAGACATTGTACTTTTTATATAGAAGTACGGAAATAACAGCTCACGTTTGTGTGTACATTTGTACTGATGATAAAATGCTATCAGTTTAATAAGTATATTAGCATTCCAATAAGGCATAATTCCTTAAAGTAAGTAGCAACACAAAAGAGAGTATGTATACATGACTAGGCAAGGTTCTGGCAATATGACAATTTTAACATAATAATTTCACCTAAAATAATAACGTACCAATTAATGTTTTGTCAAAAATATACATATTTAATGCATACAGTGATTAAAAAACTCTTTCTATTGGCGACTCTTGTAGAAGTATTTTCGTTGCTTCATCAAACTTGTTTAAGTAGCAGACAACGTTTAATGAAACTTAAGGGCGTAATTAAGCACCTCAATCACACGACGTCCGTTTCACAACAGGATATTATTCCGCTAGGTCGCAAGTTCGTTGGTAATGTCAATAAGAGGGTTTTTGTCTGAAAAGCGTGTGAATGTCCTTCAGTGGCTCCCTGCTTCCTATATATTACATTTATAGACTTAATTACTCGTATTACTAAAAATGACCTCGTCTGATATTTCATAATAACATACTTTTTTATTAATAATTTTAATTTTCACACCTCTAGCGTCACCGAAGACCTTCATTTGCGTAATAATAACATAAAACACTCATGTCATTTGTTAATAATTATGTTAATCAAAATAGTAGGGTCCAGGTTTATTTCCGCAGTTAATATTATTATTAGTTAAAATTATTATAAAGTATTCATATTAAGGCATATTAAGGTTTTGGAGTTACAGGATTTTGTATTACAAGTCTGTGCAAGTGGCGCCATCTATAACGACTTATATAAGTGTAGTGTAAGTGAAACTCACCAACAAAGCTATATTCGGCAGATAAAATGTGTCATGCTCTTTATTGCCTTCGGATAGCTCTTCCACCCAGGACAAGGGGTGCTTCGGTATCGCTGACAGGGTGCCGTTATCGTTAAACTTGGTAACGTTATGTTCTAATATTTCCCTGGAAAAGATAATATAGGATTATAAAGTGGGATCGCTCTCGAGATTTTTAAATCACAATAGAAATATTTAAGTAAATTGACAGTTCGTGAAAATTGTTTAATTCAAAATGAAATTCGATCACCAAAAATGAGAAAAGGGAAAAATAATTAAATCTTCACTTCTATGAACATGTATAAATCAATCTTTTACTAAATATTCTTGTTATGTTAGTTTCATATATAAACAACACTCAAATATTCAACCACCTCTCTCTCGGTACCGTTAGCAAGATTCTATACAACAACAAATAATCATTTTATATAAGCATTTACTTCAACAATAATGTTGTAATCGTACAACATGTCACGGCCTGTCGTTACGTGACAATTAAAATCAGCGCGCGTATATATTGCATTTAGCACGCACTAATAAATACAGTATCGTGAAGGCACGTTGGGACTACGCGAGGCGAACATTGCTATACGCCGCACAATATTCAACTCATAGGACACACGTAACTTGACACCACACCTGTAATCCTCGATGAGGTAGGCAGAGGACTGTACTTCACTCTCACGGGTCATCAATTACGTGTATGTGTCACTATGGAATTGACCGTGAGTTTATTTCCATGCATAGGACACATGTTCTGTCTCCGAGGCACTAATAGAAATTTTAAGTTCGAATATCTTATAACACCCGATCCGGGATTAAAAATTACAACCTCTTGATCGGCAAACAACACGACCAACGAGGCAACGCGACCAAACCCCGAAGAGATGGACAAAGGAATACATAACATTCCCACGTCTCACTAGTTTCGTTTACGTTCCACTATGGAATAAATGGTGAGCCTATTGCAATGGATCAGATTCCGAACCACTATTATAAAATCTAAATTAGAAAATTTTGTAGTGTTCGACCGGTAATCGAACCCGGGACCTCCCGATCGGCAGTCGCACTTGCAACCAACATGACCAACGAGGCAGT
>DWEJ01003607.1:0-10304 GCA_018245835.1 Mysoria sejanus stolli | reverse complement strand
GATGGCGATAGGCTCACCACCTATTCCATAGTGGGATGTAAAAACGTGAGACGTGGGAGTGTTGTGCATTCCTCTGCTTACCTCTTCGAGGGTTACAGGCGTGAAGATAAAAAAAAATAATTGCTTAAATGATAAACATGCTTGGTGTCATGTGTCATGTAACTCTAGCTCCTGAATAAATTAGCTCATATTTAAAAATTATAATATAAGTATGTACTTATTTTAAAAGATGCTTAAGCACATCTATGGAATTTCTTTCGCCGCTTCTCCTCCATAGCAAAGCATTTTCCGAAGCGGTGGTAGTTTCATTTTGACGTACAAAAAGTGTCCTTAGGAACCAATTTTGAATTAATGGAATTTGAATTTGAATAGGACAATCGGTATAGGACTGTAGTAGTAGGACAGTAGGTATATTGCTACGACAGTAGGAATATGACTGTAGGAATAGGACAGTTTGAATAGGACGTTTTTGAATATGACAGTAGGAATAGTACAGTAAGAATATAACAGTAGAAATGGTACAGTAAGAATATGACAGTAGGAATAGCATAGATTGAATAAGACAGTATGCATAGGACAGTCCGTGTCGATTACGTTTGCATTATAATAAGACAGTCAGTTAGTAACATGTAATTGGGAACAGTAGTTTGGAAATAGGAGTTTTAGTCTACAGGGGTAAAAGTACTCAGTCATGATGCTTAACGTTGACAGACTTGAAGTCCTACTATGACGGGTTGTAATGGTCTATGATTTGTAGCTGTCAACTAGAACGCAATTTACCCAAGACCATAGCATAGTATATACGTAAAAAATCTAATCTGAAAAAATTCGTAAAATCTTTATCGCGTGTAATTTATGAAAACGTACGTAGACGTATGTACTTATCCTTTATATCTAGCGCTGTGATTTTCTCACTTGTTCTAACGACCGGACTGAGCACCACTCAGGGCTCCGGCAGCTTTAGTAAAGCGTTTGATATAAGTGATAATTTACTTTGCATGTGCGCAAAAGAACTTACATATGTATAATTATACATGTCAAACTCTGTCGCATACACGAGCGTCCACTAATGACGGCTATAGGCATCGCGTATGAAAATAAGATGCTTTTACCTCCTAATGCCTCTTGGAATAGTAATCACGGGGTCTAGATGTACGGCCACAATTTATCTTAGCTGGTATGATTTTATATTTTGGCTCGTATTTGACATTATAGTTAGGCAACAAGTAATTTATTGCATCCGAATATAATCTCAAATCCGAGAGTTTTCTTTCAAGGTACAACCAAATATTAAACTAACGTAACTTTACGCCTGTAATCCCCGGAGAGGTAGGCAGAGGAATGCAGAACACTCCCACGTTACACCGGTTATGTCTACGTCCCACTATGGAATAGGTGGTGAGCCTATTGCGATGCATCCGGCACATATCCTGACTCCGAACCACTACTAGTTAATCTAAATTAGAAACTTTTGTAGTGTTCGACCCGGGAATCGAACCCGGGACCTCCCAATCGGCAGTCGCACTTGCAACCAACACGACCAACGAGGCAGTCAATATTTGCGGAATATAAGTAGAATTTATTTCTTCGTTGGAAGGATTCGATGGTCGAGCGGTTGTGAGCGCGACTGCTGTTTAAATGCTGCTAAGTTAAATTTTGGGTATCTTTGCATTTTTGTAACTTCGAATTGCTATTAGCGGAACGGAATGTAAACACATTTATGCCCGGGGTATGCCAATACACTTATCCTCTATTCCATGACCGGACGTAAACGTTACTGGAGAGACGTGGGAATGTAATTACACCCATCTGCCTGCCTCTACGATTATTACAGGCGCAATGTTACGTTTTGTAAGTAGTGCATGAGCTGTTATTGTTATTGAAGAAAAATAAGGAAATTCTCACACATATTTAAGGATATACATCGAACTTTATTATGACTGATTTTCGGCACAAATATGTCATTTTTGTTCCGCTGTAAACATTCCTGACATCATTCGTCTAATGCATTACTCGGAACCGCGCGATGTAGGTCGCTCTTTGTTCTCAAAAGTGTTCTTGGAGATATTGGGAGCTGTTTGTTTCCTCGTTGGTGAAACTTGACAACGGTTATGTAATGTTTGTTTATTTAATTCTATATTCGAACATATCGTTCTTTTGTGCTGGCCCATAAGAACTCTCTTTGTATTATTACGCGAAGAGAAATATTTGTTCCCGTTTTAGTAATTTTGTGCGCACGGAGAGCACGAGATTTGGTGAAATCATGCAAAAAACTAAAATATGTATATAATATCTATATATCATGGATAAAATATTTGTGTAGGTAACATGTATACTACATTTTATTAAATAAAATATAGTAAAACTTTATACTATCAAATACGTAATAATCCCGAGAGTAGTCAAACTTTAGAAAACAAGAAAAAATTATAGAGACATATTCTTTGACATAAAACCTCAACCAACCTCAAATTATGCCTTATCTTCGAATAGTGCTGGATGCATCTTTGCCACTTACGTATTGAGACAATGTATGAGGCGAAGCCACCGAAGTGGCTGACTTACTGTAGGTTTTGTAGGTCTCCTTAACCCTAAGAGCGCGCCCACGCCGTTAATAACAACAGAGCGGGGTTTTGCGATGCGTCTCTATGTCTGGCTGCTAAATTATTGAGTACATACAAAGTTATTTTCTAACTTCGTCACACGTGTATATACTTAGACTTACTGTCGCAATATAATTTAATAGTAGGTACAAGACTATATGTATCTGTGGTTGAAGGTTGCAAATGTCGTCAGTAATGTGGAAATGCCAACGTGATTGTTATGAAAAAGCAAGTTATTTTCGACGTATGAAAATTAATGCAGGAGAGCTGGGCTCTTAACCCATTTATGTGAGTTACGGCGTTTAATAATAAAGGAACACTTTAAGGCCACTACATTAAAACTGTTTAAAAAAATTGGTGTTAGACAAGCAGATGGTCTCGAAACTGCTGCCAAGTCTAAAAGCAATATGAGTACGTGAATGTGTGAAGTAAATACTTATTATTATTAATAATAATTTGGAATTAACTCGGATTGAATTAGAACTTGATCACGTATTATTACAGTAGGGGAAAACCTCGTAAGGCAAATTACACATTTTAGTATTTCTTAATGTTCTCTTACAGTGTATCATCCCGCACTTGGACAGCGTGGCATACTATGGACTTAACGTTTCTAATCATAAATGAAAATTCGCATTTAAACCAAACAGATAAAGGTTTAATGAAATCAGAAGCAACACCAAGTTACGCCTTTTCTTACTTAACGTATAGTAATAATGTACATTCACCTTCAATTCATTCACGAGGAGCAAGACAGAGACGCCTTTCATGTTAAAGGTGACACGCTCGTAGAATTTAAAAAGTTTAAGACCATAATCCACGAGGCCAGCCAAGTGCGATTTGGCACAGTACTCACGTCTCATAGAACGTAGATATTATACCCTTAAATGTCTATGAAGACATAAACTGTATTAGAACTGATGTCAACTATAGTGTCAACGTCGTAATAGTCAGTTGTGTTAAATAACCAAACGTACGAAAAAAGCAACGAATAATTAAAGAAACTAACATAATTTCTTTATTTAACTGACGGGAATCAATAATATTGGCTATTTTATCCAGTTACTATATCATTGAAAAAATTAAAGCCAGATTCACATCTTAAACCTATTTGCAATTTTAAATAAATCCATAGGTATTAGCAACAGAGTATATTTAAGCATATTCATTAACGTTTTAAAAGGACCAAATCTTGGCCTTGCTTCGCTCAATTTCACCTCGAGACAACATTAAACTACAATGTCTCTGTATTTGTATGTCCACGTCTGACCGTTCCGTATTAGGAGCGGTTTTATATGAACGCTCACCTTGCCACTCTTGCTCCTATCTAACACGCTAGCTAATATCAAACGCGTTTACATCTGATGTGGTAGAACGAAAAAAAAAACCCAACATTAAATTACACTCGGCGTGGCCAGCGCTTGGAGGTGTGGCCGCTAATATCGAAATTTTCAAGGTCACAATATAGTAATCGTCATAAAAGCCGTTGTGAAAGCATAATGACATTCTAATAAATATAAAACATTATAATTAATTACATCATTGTAAACCCCTAAGGGGTAGGCAGAGTGTAATAAAGCCCACATTTCACCAGTTACGTTAACTTTCCTTTAATGAATAGGTGGTGAGCCTATTGCCATGCACCGGGCATACTCCGAGCCACTACAAGAAAATTTAAGTTAGAAAAATCTGGGATTTAAACCCAAATTCTCTCGATCGACAGTCGCACTAGTCGCGACAGACGCGTCAGTCTAATAGAAATAATATTTAAAGATAATTCACATAGCCTGCATCATGATGACGAGACAGCTGATAGCTATATATAAAACTGTAAATACAAGCTTATTTAAATAATTTGATATCCAGACACAACCAATACTTGGGCTTGTAACAAAAGTATTTGTTCTGGATGGTAATCAATTCACCATTCCCGAAGTAAACCAGTTACAAATCAGCCAGTTACAAATTAATGAAGCCATATTGCAAGTAATACGCAGTGGAGCAATTGTAGCAGTTAATTTTAATTTGCACCAAAACAAAAAAGACTTTACATGATATAATTAATTCCCTAATAACGCCTACCAATGCCAACAGACGTCTTAATATACAGACCGTGGTTGGTATTGCAACATCTGTAATTTATTTTTTAGGGTACACTTTATAAGCTTTAAACAAGCCCAAATATAAGTGAAATGTATTTGAGGGTAAGCAGAAATCTGTTGCTTCAATGAAATTTCAGTTAGTCCTGATCTTTTTATAATAATATTTATAAATAATATCTTTAATAATAATAATAATGTCCTTGAAATCCGCAATACATATCTCGGATCTTAGAAGCACTGGCTGAAGTTAAAAAATCGTAGAAATGGCTAAAATAAAGAAAACCACAATCACTCAAATAGTTTTTCCGTTTCTAAATTTGGTAACAACAATTTTTGTTAATTACACTTGTTTTGAAAAATTTTTCATCATCGACTATCATCCTACCTTAATAGGTATATTATATAGTAGGCATTATTACCTACTCCTTATTCCAATCGTTATTTACTTCACTAAATACATACTCGGTCGGCGAGATCAAAGGAATCCATTATTAATTGCAATCACTTACTTAACCAGCAAACATTACGTCAATGTCATTATGTTCGTATTTCATAACATTTTATAGCTGTTTGCAATTCAACGAGCATAAAATATTATTATACTATATCGTCACACCCGATCACTTACGGGGTAGGCAGAGAGCACCGAGAGCCGAATATCTCTATTATTAAAGAACTTGCTCTGCTTCTTCCAGGTATGTACATCACCCTCTTCATATATGTAAACAAAACCATTAAAAAATTGTTCGCATTATTTCATTAGTTTATCAGCCATCTGGTTACCATATCACCAGCTCTCTTGGTGCTTACCTTGGAATCATATGGCCGTGGGTGGAGATTTTCCAGGATATTATTAAAAGCAAGTTATTATTATCTTGAAAGTAGATTTAATATATAATAATACTGATAATTTAATCATTTGTAATTTAAATAATAAAATTCTTAAGATGACATGCGAATAAAATGTTACATCACGCCTGTAATACCCGAAGATGTAGGCAAAATAGTGTAACACCCACCCACGTTTCACCGCTAACGTTTACATCCTGCTGTAGAATAGGTGGTAAATCTATCGCCATACACCAAGAACATCCTAAGTCTGCAATTGAACCTTTTTTCAAATGACGTTATGTCTTTTACTGATATTTCAAAACTGACAATAAATTCGATTCACACTTGAGTTTTATGGTAACAACTGAGCTAAAAGCTAAAACGAGAACACGTTATAACTACAAAATTTAAAAACGACGTAACATGTTGCAATTTTTTGGATGGACATTTTATTGCACTTATATAAGGATTAAAAAACATTAGCATTAGCATTGTTAAATAACAAATCGAATATCTCGTACTAAAAACCAGAAACCGTGGTTCATCATGATAAAGGCAGCTTGAAGTCTTCTATCGACGCAATAAATAGAATTATCTTTCTATTATTGGAATCTTGAATGGTTGGAAAGCATATAATATAGGTATATGTTAATATTGAAAGATATAAATCTTCCTCTTTTTTTCTTTGACTGTTCTATCTTGGTCTAAAATACTGGTTATTCTGGTATAGAATACTTTTAATATACCAAATGCCATTGCCCACAGTTCAGATTCATTATCGAGAGATAATTACGTATTGCGTTGTGGTAACAGTTATATTAAAAATTCTATAAAACTATGGTCGCTGGTCGTAACTACACTTTTCCTGTGTTAATAAAAACTCATCAGATATTGGCTACCTTAGAAAATTCCAGGAAAATAAAGTTGAACTAAGTGCGATTAACATTCTAAATAGTTTTTTCTAATACATTCACGAATTACAACATATCACATGTTAAACAAACAGTTTCAACATCTTCAGAGATTACAACATTAAAACTGATAGTGATATACAAATTGACATACAAAGGAAAAAAACGCAATAACACAATTCAATTTCGTTTTCGATAATAAAAAGTCGACTTGTGATTTAGATAAAAAAAAACTCGTGACACTGAGATATTGATGCGTATAGAATTATTGGACAACGCGTACAAAGATGCGTATGTACAATTCGTTGCTGTGAATAACTCAAGTTTAAAAAACGAACCAACGAAAGGTAGAAAAAAAGCAATCAGTTATACCAAGGTTACGCGCAAGCTCCAGACTTTCTAAGAATATACTTTTATTGTATCGGTTGAAAAATGTCTGCCGCATTATTATTGCGCAGCTGCAGTGCTTCCATGTGAAGAAACGAACACAGGTATTCCTTTAAGCTTAGAATGTTGTCACATTTCCGAGAAATCAAAGAACCTTGATGTATCAAAGCTCGCAGGACCGTTCGCACCGAGGCCACTGTTATAAAGGAAATGATCACAAATGTTCTACAAACTTAAGGTACTGCTGACAAAACACTGTTGTCTGTTGTTATTTTAAGGAATAATGTAGATTTGCAAGAAAAACTCTCGTAAACCGCAATGTTCAAGGTGCATTCCACAAAATGTAATATTTTACCTTATAGGTAATGTATCGAACGCTGTCAAGTACTGACAAAAGAAATACAGTGGAAATATTACAGAAAACTTTTCGTGCCTTTCCTGATCTTACAGAATTCAAGTTGCCGAAGAAAAAATAAATTCGTAGTCCATTGATCTGTTATTGTTTAATTTTTAATGAGAAGTGAAAGTATATCGAGAAAGAATGTACTGTCAATTGTATACCTCAAAGCCAAAAGTGTGCACTAACACTTGTAATGTCATAGCGTAAATAGAAGAATCTAGATTATTAATGAAACCATAATACAACTTCAATGTATAATATATGTATAAATGAGTAATAAAACTCTGGCTGGACTGAGTATATTTATAAAAGAAAAATATTTATAAAAGAATATATATAATCAAAAGCGTGTAGTATAAACAGATAAATAACACATAAAAATGAGCGTTTTTATTAAAACAATTATAACTCACGTTGCGCTAGTTCTCTCACTTGAGTTATATAATTCGCCAAAGATGTCGAATTGTAATAACCTTGAACGGGTCGTGAATATTATTAATACGCTTCGCATCGCCGATACGCGACGCGAGTGTTTTTATTTGCGTATTTATCATTGTCCCGCGAATTATCATAATCTCCCCTTGATGTTTCACCTTGTCATTAGAATTATTTTTCGTTTGCCAGTTCATTGTGAACTTGAATCTAGATCTACTGTATGTGAGGTGATTAATAGATTGAACAGGTGTAGTATAACAGACTAGGAACATGTACATACAGCTAAAACTGTTTGTATTTAATTTGACAATAAATATGTTTGGCGTTATGCGCATTTCATAAAAGCTTTGTAGTATATAAAAATATATGTGTAAGCATACACATATTCGTATTTTATATACTACATGGAGTCTAACCTTGTATAGAGCGCAAGATGAGTGTAATTAACTTTTTGAATCCCATCTATTAGGAAGATTAAAAGAATAAAAATCAAAACAACGACTCTAAAAGAGGTCATACAACTTTGGTTACACGTTTGAGATCATTAATGATAATAATGAAGAATAAATGAGAGGAAAAATACTAATAACTTCAATTGAAATTTTACCAAGCCTGTTTTTCTTATACAGAAGTATCTTTTAAGGATCATAATTTTTATTCAAAATGAAATTCTTTCTATAACATGTTTATATAAGCATAGAGATCCATTTATTTGTTTTCCTGGTCACGATAAACATACCTATCACTTGTAAAATATTCCAAAACATAATAGTGATAAGGGCGTAAATATATATTCGCATGTGTCACAATGACCGATTGAGATAAAAAAAATTATATATCCTACAACAATTGTACATTTTGTGTTTGTTATTCGCGCACAAACATAATGTTATATTTCGTATGCATACATGAAATGTATGTACGTGAAGTAATTGTAGTAATTAGTAATTTATTTGAAATTAAAACCTGAGCGGAGGCCATGCCCAGCAGTGGACTACAACATTTTGATGATGACGAATAAATATTACTTCATACTCATGCCCCTATAAGGGCAAATCACACTGAATCCTATTCTTAGCATGTTATGTCTTAAAAATAAACACGCAGATAAATTCAATTCCTAAGACTCAGTTCGCTATTCAATCAGGGTTACTTAAGACCGACCGCCAGCTGACGTCAGACCCGGGAGGTCTGACGTCAGCTGGCGGTCGGTCTTATGGAAACCAATATAAACGATGGAAAAAGTCCGTTAATGAACGCGTAATTGACCAGCAGCTAATATTTTATTATATAAACGTCTATCTGGGTCAACTTTATACTGTTCAATGAAAAATAACACCAATTAATGTTTCTGTATCACGCTATAAAATGTTTATTTACCTAAAACGTAACATCTGTTTGGAATCGCTGAAAAGGTAAACAGAGAAGTACACTCGCATATTTTATTAGTTACGTTAACGTCCCACTATGGAATTGAGAGTGAGCCTATTGTCATACACCAGGGACCAATCCATACTCCGAGCCAGTACCAGAATTTTCTACTAGAAAATCTTTTAAGATTCTTTAAAGATTTTAATTTTTAATATGATCGATTTCATTATTTCCTTCGTCAATATCCGTATTTATCGATATTTATTACGTAAAACAACAATTACCATTATGAATAAATATCTCGGGATATCTCCACACAGGACCATCTGGTCAAACATCTGGTGTGGTACAAACACACAGATATACTATAATCTTTTTATATTCAATGATTTTTAAGAACTAGACCTAACACTCGTATTTTTATCACACAAAACATATTTGTTCCAGCGGGGAATCGAACCTATAATCCACAGCTCACAGTCGCTAGCCACTGAGATATCTTGCCAGTGAACGATGAATAACTACCAGCTACCAGCGTTAATGTTCACAATACTATTTCCTGCTACCAACTGTGTAATGAATATTCTTGTTAACGTCACGGTTACAATTCAAATGAGTTGAGAATTGATATACAAAAAAAACCTTACTTCATTTATCATACTTTGGCGCTGAGTTCACCGAACTGCAGGCGTCAAACTGTCTGCTCGTCAACTCTATTAATAAACGTATGTTTTTTGCCAACAAAAAATTCTCTCATACACTACGTAGATATCCAATTGCTCTAATCAGGGTTCGATGAACTTATTGTTCGGTTTAGCGAAATTAATTAGTGGTGACTGTGGGCTGTTCCCAAGTTGACCTTTCGGGACGTTCACTTGAAAAGGTCAGGTGATTTCGAACTACGAAAAAATTTTGTTTAGTTAATGCTCTGTAATAGACACTAAGCTAACATTGCCTACGAAATTTACGATAGATCCTGCTTATTTATGATACTTTCTCTAATATAGAACTTCAATAATTTTCAATATAATATAATTCTATAATTTTCAAGTATCTTTACGAATTCCGAATCTAACTTAACCTACCATCAAATTTTCCACTTCTCCAATCATTCCTCTTGGATTTCATTAAGAAAGGTTTATTGATTTGTACGCTTGCAGTAAAATTTCGTCTAGAATTAAATCTCTTCTGGAAATGTGCCCGATGCATGGCAATAGGCTCACCACCTATTCCATAGTGGGACTTAAACGTAACCGGTGAAACG
>DWEJ01003606.1:0-10305 GCA_018245835.1 Mysoria sejanus stolli | reverse complement strand
GTAGTGTTCGACCCGGGAATCGAACCCAGGACCTCCCGATCCGCAGTCGCACTTGCAACCACACGACCAACGAGGCAACATTCACTGCAAAAATCGGTTATGTCAGTCATAAGAGAGCGCACCTACGAAGCTCTCGTTAGTTTGGTCCTTAGTCGCTGTGGCCGAATACGGTCCGGACATTATTATTATATTAGTAAAAGTAAGCGGAATATTCCAGAAACAAAAAGTCTATGCGGAGTCGAAAATCTAGAGTAAACTTTAAACAATTTTTCCTAAATTTCTTTTCTTTGTAAATATCAGCATATTCCATGGCCGCACTACGACAAAATTTAAAATAACTAATATGCCATGTTCTTCCCATCCATTATTACGCAAATGTAAGATAGAAAAGCTTAAAATCATCATTAATTTCTTGCCATCAACAGGGCAGCATAATGTAATGAAATAAAGACAGAATAATGAAGTCGAATTTACAATCGCACAGAGTACTAAACGTCTCGTAATAGTTCAATGAGGCAGTAACTCCTGCTCAGCGGGCGGTCAGTAAATTAAATCCAAGTAGCTTATTGCTTACTCTGCGGGATCTCCTTCATCAAGCCCTTATCAGAATTTGTGTGGTTATCAATTGGATACGAGAATAAAGTAAACATTACAAATAATTAAGGAATAATAAATACTAAATAGTTAAAGTTGTGAAATACTTATCGAACACATTCTTGAGTTCTCACGTCAACTTAACAAACAGCGTTTAGCTTTATTTATCTATTGTTGCTTAGAAGTAAATACGACGGTACCGTCAATAATGTGCACAACAATAGAATTATCCATAGTGGTACCGGATAGGCCAAAATAGCGGTAATGTTTCTCAAAGCAAGGAAAACAAATCGTATTGTAGATATTGGCACATGATTCTGAAATTGCTGATATTCTCAGCTGTGCTCACCGTACATTACCATATTGGATTTCCCACTACATATTACTATTTTGATAAAACAAGTGATTGTGGGCGTAATCTCGACGTTTAGAGGGAACTAGAGAGAACTAAGTGGTGAGATGGACGTTTGTAGGCCAGCTGAGTTAGATTTGAGACAATAGTAACTCCAAAAGATATCCGGTTGCAAATGAACAATGCAAAATGTAACACAGGACCGAGCAGTACATTTGATACACAGTCGTTTGTGAAAGTGACCACCGGGCTGTGTTCGCCGTAGTTACGCCCATATTATCCTTTGACCTTTCGCTCAGATCTTATCTTTTGTATTAAACCATTGTCGTGTTCATAAATTTTAAACAATACACCACTCATATCGCATTTCGCTTTGCATTATTGTTTTCTTGTAGATACTTAGTTTCACATTAAGTGACATTCCCTTAGAGAATCTGTTATACTACTGAAATTCATTCAAATAAATAGAAATTGCCTCGGTGTTTTGCTAACGTAGAAACAGTGAACAGCCCGCGAGGTGACAGCACTTGGCACCTGTCCAGTTTGTCGACACATCCTTATGTTCGATTTGATACTTTCGCTTGTATAATGTGTAATGGAATTCGCGTGTTAACTGTTCAGTCGTTACCGATATCGGTTTTTTTTCAAACATTTTGGTTTCTTTCATTTATGAACAAATTTAATGGACCAATACCTCCAAGGATTTGCGGCGAAAGAAAGTAGAAGTACGTAAGCCGACTTAGCGCAACCGTCTGCTTTACGTAGACGATGCATTGTCTTTTAGCTGCTTATCATTTGAATTACGAACACTAATCACAGGTAACGTGACGCATTCACCTGAATTTGAACAAGACCAAAATAACGGAATTCGAGTCATGATACCGGCGAGATGCTTATAAAAACTTGCGTAGAAGCATTTATATGCATCTTTTTTATAATATAGAAGTAGCAGACGAGCATGCAGTCTTGGAGCGTACCTGATGGTAAGTGGCTACTGGTGCCCATGGACATTTGTAATCAACCCCAGATAAGATTAGATTCCTATCTCAGGGCGACCACAGATGCGCCTCTACCCCTGAGGTCTAAGTTGGAATGCCTCGAAAAAGTATGTCTCCCTCACCACACCCTTCAAACCAGAACACAGCAGCGCTTGACACTGCTGTTATAAGGTAGAAATAGGTGTGGCAGAAATGCATGTCATACAATAGCAATAATCTTATACTGCGACAAATACAGTTTATTTTAAGATCAGGATATATCCCTACCCTACGTATGATTTAGTTACAAAGTGTGTGTTTTTGTGATGTAATTACACCTGAGCAGATACATGTGTACGTATCATTCACACTGCTCGAAACTTGCCCTGACCGAGCCGGGCTGCAGCCACACCGCGTGCTGCCTTGAATAGTTTCTTGGATATATGAGCGAGTGGGAAGACGATAAATACGCTCACATACCACTTCGACGCAACTTATGGAATGCTTCATGGCCCGTTATTTAGTGCAATATATGTATGTGGGTTCGGACGCGGCTATGACAACTTAATACTTCGTGACTGTTTTATAAACATTGGCTTCACAGATATATTGTGCTGGTAATGCTTACAACTATCGCAGCACGTGAAACAATCTCCATAATAAATTGCACCGCTTCTTTCACCGTTTTAATTTGTAGTTGATTTGAAGAGGTATTTGAAACACTTTCTCAGAAAACCATATTGCAGAATGAACAATTTCAATAAAATCAGTTCATCGATTTCGATATATGCATAGAAGAGGCAAGGAGTAGATATTTATCTTGTAAGTTTAGTTTAGTTATTTGCGACAACCCTATAACGATGTTTTACTATAACTGGGATGACAAAAATATTTAATTATTTATAAGATTAAAAACTTCTTTTAGCAAGAGTTGGTCCTATAGCGGTCGAGACTTGGTATATCAAATAATATTGTGAGCTATTGAAACATTAATAAAAGTATTATATTTAAATAAATCATACTAAACAACTGCCTGCCTCGTTGGTCGTGTTGGTTGCAAGTGCGGCTGCCGATCGGTCTCGAATTCGATTCCCAGGTCGAACACTACAAAAATTTTCTAATTTTGATTTTCTAGTAGTGGTTCGGAGTCTGGATATGTACCCGATGCATGGCAATAGACTCACCACCTACTCCATAGTGGAACGTAAACGTAACCGGTGAAACGTGGGAGTATTCTGCTTTCCTCTGCCTACCTCCTCGGGGATTACAAGCGTGAAGTTACGTTTTTTTACATAATTAACAATGTAACAGCAACATAATATTCAATGGTTAACTAATTAATATGATCATCCCAAACTGACGAGCTTACACTGACCTCCGGAAAGATAACTGTGGAAAGCGTCATGACATGGTACAGTCGATCACGCTTGTGGACATGTGCTGCAAGCCTATCAGTTTCACTGAATGAATCGCGGTTATGAAACGACTGAACTTTTTTTATTATTTTCCCTACTCTATTAAGATTTTTCGAGCTCTTTGAATTTAATATGTTTCTTAAATCCCTAAAACACCGGCGCACCGTAGGTTTAGTCTTGATATTGATTACGCTTCCCGAACTATTTCAGTTGTGGCTTAGGATTATTAAACCTTACCAGTTTACTATATTCATCTATTATTCCTCAGCACTAGAACAAAGTGATTGCACGGAGCATCGCCGGCGGCGCTGCCTACTCGCCCACCTTTATTAACCACCATTACCGTAATAGAATATAATTCTATACTCGCCTCTAATATTCAATTATGGACATCAATAAAAAGCGTTGGCTTCAATAATTACTAGTGACGTAGTTAAGTATTAAATTATTCATGAGGTAAGATCACGGGCGGCTGGCGGGGGCTCAGAGAGCAACTATTAACATTTTAATTATCCGCCGGTGCGAGAACGAGATACGAGCAGTGGCGTGAAGGATGGTGGAGGAGGGGGGGGGGGCAGCAGATTAGGGGATGTCGGTTTTCATGAGATGCATGGAAATGTTGTATAAAAGAGATACTTAGAGAAGTAAAATTTATTTGTAGAGCTACGATTAGTGCGACTTGGTTGACGTACCTTCACGCCTGTAATCCCCGAAGAGGTAGGCAGAGGAATGCAGAAAACTCCCACGTTTCACCGGTTACGTTTACGTTCCACTATGGAATAGGTGGTGACCTTTTTCCATGCATCGGACGCATATCCGGACTCCGGACCACTACTAGAAAATCTAAATTAGAAACTTTTGTAGTGTTAGACCGGGGAAACGAACCTGGGACCTCCTGATCGGCAGTTACACTTGCAACCAACACGACCAACGAGGCAGTCAATTGACAAGCAGGCAGGCTTGTCTGACAAGTTAAGAAAATTGATCAAATAGTGAATGACATCACTATATTTGAATATTTATCGTCCACTAAGTCAGTCGGTCGCTCTTTCTTATGACGAAGGACGAGCTATACAATGGGCTTCCTTGGAAGATGTGCACATGCCGTAGGTGCCTTCCGAAACGCTTGTGAATGGAGGCGAGTTGCAGATGAACTGGATACTGCTTCCGTTTATATCGTCTTTAAACGACACACGTCAGTACTTTATGGATGAACTCTAAAGAATTTTGTAACACATGTTTTACTAAACCAACAATAATATTTGTTACATTATAATTCCATGCCCCTCACGGGACTGACAGAGTGCCAAGTATGTGTATCCTTACGACAAAAAAACTTTTAAAACATCAAATATGTAAGTGAATTTCCAAGCAGAAGTGAATGTTATAGTTAAACTCAATGTTCTCTTTATCCGAAGTAGCCCGCGCCGCCGGCCAAGCCCGAGCCCGGCACACACCTGGCTCGCTGCTCTCTTCATTAAACTCGTTATCTAGTAATGAATTCCAGTTACGGTTTTCAATCCAGACGATGAAGAATCTTAGTGCGATTAAGTTGCAGTCAATGTATTATACCTACATTTTTGTTAACACTGTGGAGTACTTTTTAAGGCACAGACATTGATTATTATTATAAGATTCTAAGGTCTGCGGTCTAACAAAAAGGGTCATAAATATAATCCATAAAAATATTTATTTATTACTAATTTCATTTATCTGTGTCGGGACGGAGTAAAAAATCATTCCCATCCCCATGGCATGGCAGTTCGAGGTATGGCGTGCTCTGTCTAGGCAGAGCTTAGGCACAGCTTAGTGTCCTGGCCGCCTAAGAGCAGCAGCTTACGCGGTGCGAGAAGCTATGCTCTGCGATCCCAACTCACTTGCCCAGTGTGGCAATTATGGGCACAACCCCTCAGAGACGGTGATGAAGACGATATTGTGTGTATTACAGAACCCTAATTCGGTGATGCTCTGAATATTGTTCCTACTTGTTGTTGTTACTTCGCGTCAAGGTTGGGATCGGTGTTGGGCAACTTAGGTCTGAAACCCTGCTCTGGCTCTGTTTCATATTTTTAATAATAGTTTATACTGATCTCACAAATATTTAAAATAATGCTTTACTATGTAATCTGAAGCTCTTTTGTATATTCTAGTCACTTTGTCAAATTATTTTTACCTATCATAGATTGTAGCTATAGAGCATACAGCATTAGATGGTAATTATTTAGTACCGAAGTCGGCAGCCCGTCTGCAGCATCGTCTACTGGAACACGACAAGTAAGAAACTGTTGGTAAACTACAGGCGTAGGTCAGTATACAGAAGGCGCTGGGGAACGCCGAACGAGGTCTGACAGTAACCGGGAGCACGGGTAAGAGTACGTTCCGGCCGCTGCGCCGGACCCCGCTACGAGGAGCTGCGAGCGCGCGGGTGACCAATACAGCGATATTAATAGATAATGACTTGCATTGTTAAACTATTTAATAAGACGACTGCGATGTATTTGTGGCGAGTAATGGCTGGATCACAATGTGACTAGACTATGTACGTCTGCATTCTTGCAACGTTCTTTTGTTTTTTACTGCAATAATATTTGTCATGGAGCAATGCATATATAAATACATCTTTTGTATGTCTATAGGTGATGGCATCACTATCGAACACTATATTAATGGACAAGAAGATTCTTGAACTGGGACTGGTCTAAAGGAAGATTCCTTTAGACCAGTCCCAGACTCTCCACACGTATGAGTGCAACCTACAGATATTTCTTAATGTGCTAACCTCCAGTTTGTGACGCGAACCGTGGGAGCGACCGTGACAACTCAAAAAAATTCCACTCGACAGCCGAGTATTCTAACAAGATAAATAAGTTTCAACGACGATGAAAAATTCATCGCGGCTACAACTTTTTAAGTTAACATTGTAAGAACTCGGGGCAAGTTATATGGAATTTTCTCTGAAAAGAAATAAATTAAAGTTTACAAGGACGCTGCGGACACGATGTCTGCTACGTTTAGCTTCACGTATAATATTAGAAAAATGTCGCCTCCCCCCCTCCCCACTCCACTCTCCACTCCGACTTCTTTCATGTATTTTGTTCTCTCTCTCTTTCTGTTCAACTCCACAGCGCGCACACTTCACGTGGTCCGCTCGTCGGCGCCGCGCGCTTCGTCTTATTTACTTTTATCACCATGGATAGGGATCATTCTGCGCACAGGACTGGCTACCAAACCTCGACGTTGCATATTTTACAAGACATGTATGTATGTATGTTTGATGTAACGATCGTACCATCACGCCGTGTCCCTAACAGGACAGGCAGAGAGCACCGAGTGCTAAATATTTTGATTGTAATTTGATTGAATTTTGATTGTAAGGACTTTGTCCAATTTTACTTCACACGGTAAAAGATTTCAATTTCTCATTAATTCTTTGTGTATAACCGACACATACCTGCGTGTGACCCGCGGCCGGCTCGTGAACAGCGCCGCTGCCTCTTGAGGAGTGCATTTTGTAACTCGATTTGTCTTTCGATTTTAAGCTTCTTCTTAATAGTTTAACCGTCGTAGCGATCCCAGTAACATACACGTCTACAGCCTAATACCTATCTACGAGTACCATACGTTACACCCGTACCACCACGTCGCTACTATGAACCTAAAATCAGCAGAAAATAATCAAAGTTAAAATCAGAGTTTCAATGACACGGTAATTTTGTTATCTCGAGGCACGTCCAAATGAAGCTTTTTAAGTAATGTTCGAACGCCGGTCATCCTCACAGCGTATCATGTCTAATCTATTGACATAATATTAAGCCACATAACTCCATCTCTTGTTAATGCACTGTATCTCCGATCGGCCCAAACACGATCCGATCTCTTCGTAATAATGCGGGACGTAGCACAGATAATTTTAATAGCGGCGGTAGATCAATTCCCTAGCAATACTGCCGACTGGCTCGTATATTATCCGACCATTGTTAAATTCGGACGCGAGTAACACAGGCTATATATCACTATAAAATCATCTGCAATAGAATGGTATTGAAATTAAATAGAACATCATTTAAATACGACGAGAACTAACTCTTTTGCAGTAAGCGAATAGCTACGAGTAACATCACGCCTATAATCCCCGAAAAGGTAGGCAGAGGACTGTAGTACACTCCCACATTTCCGCAGTTACGTTTACGTTACACTATGGAATAGATGAGGTGAGCCTATTGAATATACCGAGCAAATTTCCAGACTCTGAGCCATAACTAGGAAATCTAAATTAGAAATTCCAACCAAGGATTTGAGCCAGGACGTCCCGATTGCATTTGCGAAGCAATAATTATGCAAGCCTTTTTATGTTCTACTCAGCATGGCTTTATATCCAATAACGTGACAGTCTTAATCCATATTAATTGCTTTGCTACAGTGCCGCAGGGCTGAAGTTTCCCTGTACTCCAACCGCGGCTCGTCCAAGTCCTGGCTACAATTTCATTGCAACTATGAAATTGTATTAGACTTAATTACTCGGATCCCGCGAGCCACGATTACCTACTGTCGATTTATCTTAACTTGTTGCTACCGCTGCGCGCTGCCGTACAGTGTCCACTCATTCGTTGCTTACAACTCTGTACAATTTTACTCTGTTTATACAGTTTACTCCTTTTATAAGGTGCGGTAACTTCTGAAACAGAAGTTCAATAGGTACATTCTCTTTGTTCTCTTGAATAGTAATACATTAATCTGATATTGAACAGCCTAGATTTCTAATAAATAATTTAAAAAATAGCAAATTTCTTAAGCGAAATGGGTCCACAGCTTCACGAGAATCTCACTTATTAAAAAAGTAACCTCAAAAAAGGTTGTTCAAGAAACGTCGTACAAACCGTCGACGCCACCTTAACCTTGTTACAATTCGTCATAATTATATCCGAGAACATGATTTTTGATCTCACAAACAGATGTGTATTTTATTATATTACGATAGGTCCTTAAAATGTGAAATATCCAATCGCGAATCTAGAACTTACGTATAAATGTTAGTTTACGTTTTACTTGGATGATTGTGCATCGATCTGCGAGACATCGCGAGGCCGGAAAATAGACGAAGCGACACTTTGTATTAGCGTGTTGACATGTGTACGATGCCCTCGAGTAGGACACGATGCTAATGTCAAAGATAATGGACATTGCATCTAAACCTGAGATTCGTGAAAGTCATTTAGGAAACACTCATTATACCAATAACACATACACATTACTCCATGTCAATTAGTTTGCCACACGTCCTTAACGGCGCGCCCACCGGAGCGCCCACACGCGGCAAAAAAAATTGATATCACACAACAAAGACGGTACAAAAAACTCTTACAAATGTAGGCAAAAACAAAACTAACAAAGAAGTAACAAGCAAGTATCAATTTGTGGTCCAAACGGTCAGCGGTGAAGTTCTCGGAGCGGGCAGAGGGTGGGGGGTGTTTGGAAACATTCTGGATGGAAATAAAAACAGACAGAGGTCTTCATCGGACCAACAAACCACTTGGGCTTTGTTTCATCGCTCGCGCTCAGCGCACATTTTTTGTTTTTTTTTAATACAATTTTGCAGAGTTCAATTATATATAAAATATAGCAAAAAATAAATAGAACGATATTTATAAGCATATGTAAACTTTCAAAATGACTGCAAGGTTTTTAAAGCGATTTTTTTGTTGTCGTTTGTATTGTGGTGGCATTAACGCGTAAGCCTCTGCTTACACATCAAGGTATCAAAATAAATGGCAAGTATGATCGTCAACTAAAATGTATGTTATCGCTTTTACTGGTGCACCGGTTCTATCGCTGGTCGAACAGAACACAATTTCGCTCCTGCGATAGCTATCGCTGGTTTTTAATAAAACTGTTCTCGAAGGAAACTATGGAAATAGAGCTTGACATGACGCGGGATATCTTCACTTTGTTATAGATGCTTCTAGATTTTGTTCTTGTCCCGATCCACGGAGAGATGTCAGATACGATTGACAAATTAGGATTGATTTTAAGCTATTCGATGTACTGAAAGTACTGTTCATTGAAACAGTTGAACAAATTATAACGATTAACTTTATAAATATGTATATTCCAAAAAAGCTTATAATAGCTGCAATAAGTTAATGATAAAAACATTATCAGTATACATTAAATTTATTAAAATAGATAGACCAATTATTATCAAATGAAAGTGTATTTCATATCAACATATTTTCTGCATTTCTTAATAAAAATCATTTTCTTTGGCTACATTCTTAAGAGCAAGATGCAAATGCTGAGTTACACTTGTAATGTCAGCGAAACAAGTCAACATCGCTGCGTCTGATATTACGAACTGCATCATCACGCTCAATTAGCCGTGATTGTAGTAAATGATAGCCAATTAAAGTGATGATGTGTGCGAATTAATGTGAATAACGCTTTCCAGTTCGTGCCGCGAGTGCGGCGCGTGCGAGCGCTACTTGTGGTAGAAAAAAAAGTTTATTTAAGTGCGTTTGAAAGTACTTTGGAAACACTTTTTGACTTGTTACTAAAATATACTGGGTTTATAAGTAGTGGCGCAGAATATGATCTTTTTAATAATAGATAACTTTGCTGAAATTATATTTAAGCCTTCAATAGAAGAATTTTGTTATAAAGAATGAGATTACAGAATTATGGCTTCTGAAATAAAATAGAAAACAAGATCGGAATGACAGCCCAATATTTTTTTTTAACAAAATTGACGATTTGGATTTAAAACATTTCTTACGCCCTTCACCATAATTATAAAGTAAGTTAGACAGAAAAAACAAATCACGACTTTTATCAAACCTAGGACCTGTGCATCAGCATTTGCCATTGCAATCAGCCGCATCACGCTTTTAACCCCCAAAGAGGTAGTCACAGAGTATAGTACACTTCCAGATGTCACAAGTTACGTTTACATTCCCTTACATGTACATGTGGT